>CAMOHE010043364.1:0-220190 GCA_946598075.1 Artocarpus hirsutus | reverse complement strand
GCGGTACCTTGAATGAATCGAATAGTCGGTTTGGGAAGCCAATCCCAATTAATGAATCGATTCGATCGTGCGACCCGTTCGAGTCGCTCGATCAACGTTATTGGGCCGCCAGGGCCCACGGTCAATTTGGGCCTGCCTGAATTGTACCCCAATAATAAAAAAAATATTTATTAAAATATAAAATGTATTAGTAAAACTAGTTTTGAATTGCATATTTTAATTGTGCATATAATTGGACCAAATCGTACTTTTAACATACTCGTGCTTGTGCCGTGCTCTTATCATGCTATGTCCTTAATATACTCTATGCCCGAAAGTTACAAGTCCAGCCTATTTAATAAGCAAGTTAAGTTAGGCCTATTTAATAATTGTATCGTGTCGTGCCGTATCATACCTGCTTTTTAACGTGCCGTGCTCATACCGGCCTGTTTTGACATCTCTAGTCTAGCATCGTTTTAGTCTAATTGTTTCCAAATATGGAAAAACACATAAACATCACTATATTTTGCTTGTATATCTCTTTTACCTTTTGTCATCTAAATACCCAAAACACCTCTATGTTTAGGAAATAAAACACAAAACACCCACTAAAGTAATTAATTTTTTTAAATTTACAAAATTAACCTTCTCAATCTTTATTAGATACTCATACAACTTAAAACCATATTAATCATAATATTAAATAAAATCAATTAAAAATTAACTCTCAAAATAATTGAAGTATTGCGTGATTGAAATATTTAGTTGAGCTTTTTAAAAATATATATTTAAGTTTTTACTTAAGTGACATTTAAAATAACATTTAGTATAGGTTGGGAAGAAATGGAATATATTTAGGCAAAATACACAGGATACTTTTGGATATTCTTTCTTCAAATTTTTCCAGATTTTTTTTCTCTTGTCCTTTTATGCTTCTTGTTCTCTTCGTTAAGTTCATATCATTTTTCATTATTGTTGCTTTTGAATCATGTTCTTGTTACTCATAGTCATTTTATCAGAATCTGTCATTTTCAAAATTTTTGTAGTTTCATCTAGTGTCATTTATACATTTTGTCATTTTAAACTGATGTTGTCTAGTAGAGATGCCAAAACGGGCTAGGTTTAGTGGGTCGGCACGAACATGGCATGTTAAAAAGTAAGTATGGCATGGTACAACACAATTATTAAAAGAGTTTAGACCATTGCGCCTATTAAATGGGCTAGGCTTAATGCAACTTTTGAACACGAAGCATGTTAAGAGCACGACACGATAAGGGCCTAGCACGAGCACGAGCTCAAGAATGTTAAAAGCACGATTGAGGTCTAATTATAAGCATGATTAAAATATGTAATTTAAAACTAATTTTACTAATGTGTTTCATATGTTTATAAATATTTGTTTATAAAGAAGTTCTAAATTTCTGATAGATTTGATTAGAAAAGGAAAAAGATCAAATATATTCATTCTTTTTTATTGATAAATTGTCAATTGCTAATATATACTTACCCTCTTTGATTTATATGAAAAAGTAATAGGGTGTTTAAGAAAGTGGTTAGAACTGCTTTTACTGTAGCATGTGAAAATTTTATACTATAGCAAAATATTTTTTTTTTAATGTAGCATGTGGAGCTTTATATTGTTCATAACAGAGTTAATGGTTAGGACCGTTCCTACTAAACACCCTTTAAATAATGAAAATCACATTGTACGAGATTCTACAATGTTGTTGTCCTTAGAAAAAGTTTTTTTTAATCAACAATGCACTTTCTTTTGTTATGATTTAATGTTTTCATTTTGTTTTTTTTTTTTTTTTTTTTTTGTAATTTAACATTAGGTAGAAGAAAAACACATTAAAAACTAAAAGTACAACAAAAATTACACACATCGTTAGCACCCAAGCACTTTACAGACACAGCCCATTAATACATGGGCCATAGGCTAGGCTTAACACCACAAAAATTAACTAAATCAGGCATAACACTATACTATAAATAAATGGGTAAGTCTAGGCTTGGCATGAAGCATGCTAGTAAATAATTAGTTTTCAAACAAGTTTAACAAGAGTAAAAGTCAAGGGAAAACTGAAAAAAAGATGGTTGCTATGCTTGCCATTGGTATCAGCAATTTCAATTCTACCACCATCCTACAAACATAACCTTTAGCAAAAATGGTTTTAACCTTTTTTTACAATTTCAACTACTTTTGTTATAGTTTTTCTCTCACAAAATTTAAATTAAAATATGATTCCAAGCATAAGACAGTTTCAACCGCTCTTTTTAACAGAAAGTATTTGACAAATATGGTTAAAACTAACTTTTTAATTACCAAATAATGTAAAGCTCTTACATGCTATAATGAAAGCAAAAAGTTGTTACAATATAAAGCGCTCACATACTATAGTGTTTTGAATTAAAAAGTTAGTTTTAATAATATACAACTTATGGTTTTTAATTAACAATATTTCAAGCACAACATAAAATAAAAAGACAAAGAAGAAAAACATAATATTAAATGTTTTCCTGATCTGATTCGTGCAATGGAACAGGATTTTCCTCATTATGTGATACATCCTTGTTTAGAGCGTTAGCATTTGCATATCCCTCTAGTTAAGTCTGAGAGCAAATGTAAATTTTAATAAAGATAACACCAAATGAAATATTGTAATTGAAGGGGATAAGATTCTAAATGCCATCAATTAATTTCGCTAATTCTCAATAGGAAATAGAGCATGAAGTAATCAGAAAAGTTCTAATTTCCAATTCAATAAACTTTGAAAGAAGAGCCCAGTTTGTTGGAAAATGATTTAAAAATGTCATTTTAAAGTACCACTTCAAGGCTCAATTGTAAGTGGGATCCCCTAAGTATTAGTGAAGGCGGAAATTTGTTCTCCTCTACCAGAAGATCATAATGGTATATTAATATGCTCAAATTGATGAATGGGTGGATGAGAAGTTGACAAAAGTGTATATGTACATATGTGAAGTTGGACAATAAAGTATTAAAATCTCGTTCCACGTAGAAAAGAAAGTAAATGATAGTCTCTACTAAGCTCCATAAAAACGACCTTATTCCTTTTTTCGATACACATCAAAAAATTCATTTGTTTATTCTTTTTTGTTATTTTAGTATCAATATATTTTTCTAACAAAGAAAAGAACGAGATAATCAAATATAAATTAGGGTAGCAGATTTTAATTTGATAAACCAGCAAATTCCAATCCATTAATGTGGATCATTTCCTCAGCCTATACGTCCACTGGTTTGAAGGCAACTTCACAACATAGAAGGCTTATTTTCATAATTTCATTGAATTATGTACATTTTTTTATTACCAATGGAAATTACTTTTTATTACCTTGTTTTAAGTCTTTTCACGCACATCTTTCTTATCAATTACAAAAATAATTCTTCCCTAATCCTCTCTTTAAAAAAAATTAAGATTATGTACCAAAAATAGAAAATAAAAACATGTTTTTCAACAAACATTTAGCAATAGATATGAACAGTGTCAAAATTCTAAAAGATCAAGCTCTAAACACATAGTGTTTTACGTGTTTCCTCGTATCTTTGTGTGTAATTTTTAATTAATTAATTGGTTTTTTTGTTTACTTATTATTGTCGACTACACTTCTCTAACCATCCCTCAAATGAATGGATTATACGAATTCTTTTTTCATCTTTGTAATATTGAAACACTCTAGAAAAGGTCAAGTCAAAGCTAACCTAATTGTGTTCAAAAGCAATAATGTCCTTATATTATTCTATAAAATAAAATAAGAAATATAGGCTTAGAGTCTTGGAGAGGTGCGTTTCAAGAAAACCTATAAAATGAAACTTACGATGGAGAGATGTAGAAGAAAAAGCCTAGGTAGGAAAACTTTTCTAAGGCGCCCATGCAGCACTTAGCACACTCTGTTGCTCAAATAATATGATGTTTGAGAAACTTGATTCAATCTAATGGTTTGAACTCGAACATTGTAAAACTTTAATATATTACAGTACAAAGCGAAAGTGAGCTACATGTAAACCTCTTGCATACTATAATATTTGAAAGCAAAATTGTTTGAACCAAGTTTGCCAAACAAGCCTTATTTCAGTGATTGATCACCCATACGAGAGAAGTTAGATAGCTAGAGAGTTTGAGACAAAGAAATAGCTCTGTTATTTATATTTCTAAGAAATATGATTATATGTGAAGAGTGCCTCTCCTTACAAAGGGCCTTGCATGTACAAAGAACAAGGTATGTACACAAGTCTACATTAATGTAACAATAATCTAGAATGTTAAATAAAAATACAAACGAGGAAGATTTTAGAGACAAAGTTCCTAAGACTGGCAAAACTTTAAGAGTGTTCTAGAAAATTCTTGGTGGAAGATCCAATGGAGTACTAGAACATGTTAGAGCCTTCTTGAGAGTTTTGGAATGTTCTAAAGGTTGCATATAGCCTCTAGTGCAAGATACATGTGGATTATAACACTCTCTCCCACCTATGTTTGAAATGTCCTTGGCGCACTCGCTATGATCCGTCAATGATGTTACCTTGTGTCCTCGACCTTGTAGCTCTCATGCTCTTTAGACATGGACATTTTGCACCACCTCGTATTTCTTGCCTGCTTGTTCTTCTCGGTACATAGCCTTAATTGAAAACCTCACTCTCCTCTTGCACCAAGTCTTCTTACAGGCGGCCTCCATGGTGTAGACAATTTTGTGTTTAAGGCACCCTTGTAGGTTTATCTGTGATCTTACACCAATCTATTTGGTCATTCGTTTGCTCACCTTTCCTTGGCAACATCCTCTTGGATGCCAATATAACCTTCATCTTTGATGTTTGTTTGTTAATAGCTCCTTCCGCTCCAAGTACTTTCCAAAGAATAACCAGACGCCATGAATCCCAGTCTAAATATAGGAGGAAGACAGAACAGCATCCACTTTGGCACAGCATGTCCATCTCATCAGGGAATGGGCGGAGAGCGGGAATCGAACCCACATCTTCTCCAATAAATTTTGCCATTCGACTATATCTGCACCTCTTTTTTGTTTGTTTGTGATACGCAAGGTATGAAAAGAACAAAAATGATGGCCGGTGAGACATGAATCAACAAATTTTCATTCACACAAGTCAGCAAATGCATCGAGGTTAGAGACAAACAAGTGTTCGTGCATGCATCTTTTGACATTTACAAGTAGAAAGACCTCCAATCTCTCTCAACAATAAGTATCTTATTGACCAGATCTAGCTGATGGATTAGTCAACAATTCAAGTGATTTCCTCAAGTAGTCCACCGCAACCGATACATCATCAAATGCCAGCGCACCAACCGCAAATCTCGCTGCCTTTTGTGCCTCCGCAACTTTTTCTGCTGGTGGCTCATAGTTGCTGTCATACTCGTATGCTTTTGCTGGAGGGGCAGGTTCCGAAACAGACCCAGTTCTGCTACTTGACTGGAACTGGGCAGGGTGTTGGTGGCTTGCTGTTGGGGGAGCAGATTGGGGAGCATAGGAAGCATCAGCACCTTGATAGTACGATGGATAGTGAGGTGAGACCGCGGGAATACTGCTCTCTGAAAAACTTGGATAAGATTGGAAATGGGGATAGGAGTATGAGGTGCTTTCAGGAGGATAATTTGGAGGCAAATGCTGCTGGAGTTCTTGGGAATAGGATTGATGTTGGTATTGCTGAGCATAATTGGAAGCTTCGGGTCTGTGCAACGGAGGGGGAGGGAAATCATGTGAAGCATAACCGGCAGTTGGGTAAGTTTGGGGAGCTGTTGGGACGTTTGTGGAGTGCTGGTTGTTGACTGCATCATGGAAATGGTGGGGCGGATGTTGATTGTTGTCATGATACTGAAAGGATGGTGGAATGTTTGTAGAATGTTCGTCGTTCACTTTGTCATTAAACTTAACCGACGGTGGAATAATTGTAGACTGCTGATCATTAACTGAATCATAGAACTGAGACGGATCAGATTCCTGTCTGGGATTAACGGATGTAGATTCACTAGGCCCATTATCCTGCAAAGACATGTATTTGAGGACTTTATCAGTTGTCTTGCATACAAAACTAGGACAACAAAACTGTTGTAAAAAGCAGTGCCTCAGAGAGGTCATGTTTTCTTATGCATTCTTGTGCATCAGTTTCAAATTGAGACACACAAACTACTTCAGACTAGTTATAGCTATACCCAGAACATAAAGGCCCTTCTTCAAGATGCTTTGCAATAACCATATCACCATACCAAAAATTGGCATGGTTGAAGCAGATAGTTAGAAAAAGAAAGAAATATGCATACTCGCTTACACGTGCATGTGTATATGATTTA
This sequence comes from Artocarpus hirsutus, assembly GCA_946598075.1. Lineage (NCBI taxonomy): Eukaryota > Viridiplantae > Streptophyta > Magnoliopsida > Rosales > Moraceae > Artocarpus > Artocarpus hirsutus. The sequence continues at coordinate 213,888 of CAMOHE010043364.1, read as the reverse complement.
GTCATCAGAATGAAAATAAACTACTTTCAAGTTTAGAAAAATACATATGCACCATCAGCGTCACTTGATGGAATTGACAGATTGTCTTCACCAGGAGGGCCTGGATTGGGCTTCCTTCCTTCTTTTAAAGCTTTTCTTATATCAGCTGCCTTCCAAGCTGCATACTTCTGTTTCTGCTCAAACTGCAATTTGATTGCAAAAAACACAAGAAACTCAAAAATACAATTGTAGAACTCGATTTTTTTTTCCCAAACAAGAAACTGAATATATTGAATTTCAGAAAAGAGTACAACAATGGAGGAAGAGATTTCCTCAAGAAAATGAAAACAAAATCAGAGAAGAGCTAAAAAAGGCAGCCCAACTCCTAACTAATTGTAGAGCTCCATGTTAGAAATAACATATCAAACAAGAATATGCATGCAAAATCCACAAACTTAAACATCTAAATCGACAAACCAGAAACTTACATCAGGTTCAAGTACACCAAACTGGTTAATAATCTCAAAGAAAATGCTTGCAGCATAGAATGTTTTTGCAGTATTCCTGCAAAATAAAGAACAGACTTGCGCTCATAAACAAAGATAAACTTCTAAAGACAACATCGAAGGCATCAGCGTGTACAATGCATGAATTAGGACATAAAATACAACCCCATAAATATCAAATACGTACAAATCAGCTCGACCGGCACGATCTTGTTTATCTGCTTTCTCAAAGACATTTAAGGCAAATCCCTCCAAATATAGGTTGTCGTCAGGCCCCAACTTCAGCGACTTCTTATCCTATAAAGCACCATTTTGGGTAAAAATTAATGAAGAGTTAATAATGCCTGATTCCATAGGACAAAAGAATTTCCTAAATACAAACAATGTGCAGGCATTACAGGCAGCGAAAACATTTACAGTTTTGGCTGCAAAGCGGATCCCAACAATCATTTTCGCACAGAGAGATTAGGCAACCGGTGAACTGATAATCACACAGCGCCTCAGTACTAGTGCTTCTAGGAGTAGTACCAAAAGTCACAACTTCTTGATACCAACTCGAGTGACAATAAACAGCTTTAACAATGGAAAGATGCACCTTAATATAAATCAGCACAACAATTTTTAAATACTTACTAATAAAAGAATGACAACTTATGAGTTGGTATTAAAAATTTGGGACCCCTGGCATTACTTTGAAAATTCAAAAACAATTTATTCATTTTTTTAACCAAATTTTCCCCAATAACAATAAAAGATTCAAACTTTACAGTATCTTTCGTATCCTTTCCACAGTTACCTCAGCAAACAAACTAAAACTAAATCCAATCTTCAAAAACCAAAATAGAAGTCAAAAATTCGTCACTGGATTCTAAAATACAATTAAAATGAAAAGAAACAGAAGAAAAATTAAAGGACCTTCTCGAGCTGATTCATGAGCGAAATAAGCAAGGAATTGGTGGTCTTGGTACGCTCGTTCTGAGGAATCCTTAACCCTCTTTCCATTGCATATAACCGACCTATAAACATCAAAATCCAATAATTAACGATTAATCTAAAAAACAACATCAACGAATCAGATTAAGGGAGAGATCGAAGAATCTAGCGAGGGTTTTAGAAGTGATTATCGGAAAAATTTGATGATCTTTCAAGGGTTAGTAGAGAGAGAAAGAGGGGGGGAAAGAGAGAGTTACAGTAATAAGCAACGAGAGGCTCGTGTTTCTGTAGCTCATCGGCTCGTTGGAGATAGGGCAAGAGGAGCTTCGCCGGCTCCGTTTCGCTCGCCATCAATGGCGTTCTCTGTGCCTAGAGAGAGAAAGTGTGGAGGAGATAGAGAGAGATTTCAATTTTTCAAAGCTAGATCAAAGGAAGGCGAAGTTTGGAAGAAAGGACACGGCGGAGTCTAAGTCGGGTTTTGGGCAACCTTCAACGACGGCGTTTTGTTGACAAATCTTCGCAGCTAAGATTTATTTAAAAAAAAAATTGAAAGATTTATATAAGGATATTACTTATCCACCTCAAAAGTTTCTCGTATTTATATGAATGTCCATTGCGATAACGTTGCTTTCTCGAATCTACCCTTCATGTCTTCGTCTCATAAAAGTAATGGTGATTTAAGGAAATTGACCAAATTTCTCAAGCAGGAAAAATCAACCTTTTTGGTAAATCTCATAAGCACTGATTAAAATAATTAATAATTCCATTATGTCATTTTTTTAAGTAATTACATCATTAATTAAAACAAAGGAAAAATAGACTCTATCTCTAATTTAAAAAAAGTTAGAAATATGTCCATCGCAACTAAAATAAAAACTAGTGATATAGAGGTAAATGGTATTTTTAAAATACTTTTAAAATAAACGATCATAACTTTTTAAAATTAGATAAGTAGAAGTTTATTAGTAATAAACTTGAGTTTATTGAGTTTAATACTGATAAACTCGCAAAGTTTATTAGTTAAACTCAGTTTATGAGTGATAAACTTGAGTTTATCAGGTTTAACATTGATAAACTCGAGTTCACTGATAAACAGTTATTTGTCTAATTTTAAAAAGTTATGGCCATTTATTTTAAAAAAGCAATAAAAAATGCCATCCAACCCAATTTTCTTAAAAACAAAGATTTTCTTTACTAATTAAAGTAATTAACAATTCTCATGCTTACTCATGCAATTTTTTCCATTATGTCATTTTTTAAAAGTAATTATGTGATTTATTAGAACAAAAAGAAAAATAAATTTTTTACTATCATCTCTTTAAAAAATATTAGAGACATGTATCCCTCTTCGGGGTCCATCGCAAGTAAAATAAAAACTAAGATTTGCTTTACTCGTGTTAAACGTGAGTTGCGAGCAAATAGAACACCTTTAAAAGTATCAATATCTCACATGAATACTAAAATGTCTGAATGTGATGGATAAAAAAAAAATGGAAGATGTCCCCTAAAAAAATATGGAATTTGTTACAAAGCAACATTGTGGCTCAATAGTACTAAACCACTATCTCCAAGTCAAATTGATGCTTGTTCCTGCGCCCAACTCTAAATCCAACCATTTATTGAAATCAAAAGTTGTTAGTAGCGCAGAACAATAAACAAACAAGATGACTAAAAACAAAAACACCAATTATATTATGATAATGTTCATACAAAATAAAATAAGCACAATTACAATACATAAAAACAAACGAAGTTACGACAAAGAGAAAGTTGAGGCTTGTGTACCATGTGGAACTCCCCCGTTTCACTAACTAATTCCTAACTTCATTGGGCACTCTTTACATATTAAAACTTCATTCACTGATTAATTATTTTAAGCACATAATATAAGAGGAGAACTCAAACTCACTTGATGTTATACAAGAACCAAGGAGGACCCACTTAAATTCAAGCCTCAAAATGGCCACACAATAAGATTAAACTATGTTTTTCCGAACAAAGATCAAAGAAAACTGCACTAGTTATTACAATTCCTTTTAAAAAATAACAAAGCAACTTTTTCTTGAATAATAAAATAAGAATAATGAATAGTTTGTGAATAACGTGCATTATGTTAAAGCCAGACTGATTCCATATTGATTAAGTAGTTGTTGTAAACATGTTACAACTTCAACCTTCTATTTAACTTTTGTTTAAAAGGTTGATTGTTTTTTCATATAATCGAATAGGTTAGTTACTTAACCAATTTGCACTATGGAAAGCGCCCTTATTCATGAGAACTCTGCTCAATGTACCTTCCAAGGGCCCTAAAAATATATTACAATTTGTTATCGACACTATTATAATTAATCATAAAATTTACATCTCAATTTTGAGACCCATTGATTATGATATTTGGTCGCACATAATCTTACACGCCAATCTCTAACACATGGAAAATCAGTAATGATGATCACCAATGATGAATAACCGGCATTGCCGTCAAGTTATTGGTACATAAACAAAGCTAATCTCCTTTGAGTAACAAATTTTTAAGCAAGTGGCTCCTTTGAGCAGGCCAAGCCAAAGCTCCCCGTTGGCGACCTCAAAATCATGGCGTATTTGCAATGGAAAATATTATAAAAATATCGGTCATGTTTTACTTTGACTCACATATTTACCGTGATCTTCCAAAAGTGATGCCTTATGTTTGCAAAGTGACCAAAAAAAAAAAAAAATCATCTTTTGCATTAAAGAGTTGGCAGCTATGGAGATAACCTACTCAAATTCCAACTACCAAGCTATTACATGCATTACTTACATTTTTCACCTTTTTTTTTGCTTGCAAATTTTCCACATTTGGCACATTCAATCAGAGAAATTCGACTTGGAAAGATGTTTTCAACATTTTACAAAACACAAGAAAAAATAATTCCAGTGACTTTTTCTTCTTTTTTTTTTTGATGGACGGTGCCTGAGTTAAACATACAACCAACAAGCAAAACATGAATTGGGAAAAGCTCCAAATGCCAGTCTAATAACTATTGTCATTTCATAGACGAGATTTCTCTCATTAGTGATGATCAACAAAATGTTGACATCAAATTTTCCATTTACATCATAGTTAGCTTTAAATCCAACTCTATTTCCCAACCCCACAAAATATAGTCGTCAACTGGTTAGTTCATACTTTAAATCCCTTTGCAATTAAGAAAACTAGCAAAGTGAAGATAGCAAAGCCTTGGTTTTCTCAATGCCAGCTTCGGCCTCGACACGCCGACTGTTGATCTCAACAAACTTTTGCTTTTCTTTTACTTCCTTAGAAACACTTTCATGCTCATCCTTGATAGTCTCGCAAATCTTCTCAAGTTTGTCACATTCTTCTTTGAGAGCATCAATCTCCAAATCTGCTTCTGCCAATTTCTCCTCGAGCTCCTTCAACAACGCCGGAGACTCTTGAATCCGATCCAAGAGCACAAAGACATTTTCCCAAGCTTCATTAAGGGCAGTTTGGCAACTACTTAAAGCTTTGGCTTTTCCATTTGACCAAGCACGAAGATTTGTCTGACGATCTATCATCTCCTGCAGACTTTTGAGCTCTTTATTTGCTTCCAAGAGTTGGCAATGGTGTGCAATGAAAGCTCTAACCGCATCATACAAATCACTAAAATCATTATGAAGCAAGCTCAATGATGCAAAAGCCTTGTTTGCCTTGTCTATCATTGATTCCACGTCTACGCTTTCCTGAGATATCAGATCTGAAATCAAAGCCTTCCTTAAGGAGTCAACTTCTGAGGCATGTTGTTGGCTCAACGCCATCGAAAACTTGTTCATCAATTTCATGTTTGGGAAATGGCGAAGTCTTGACACTAAGCCACTCTCATCTAAGTCCACAAGGACAATGTCACTCTCATTCTTCCAAAGAGACTCACTCTGGCTGTTGACACTCGTCTGCTTTTGCTCGATTGGAGATAGAACATTACTCTCTGAACTTTTGCATGTTGGTTGTTCATTCTGGCTGCTATCTCGCTTTTGCTTTTCCTTGATTGGAGATAGAGCATTACCATCTGTACTTTTGCATGTTGGTTGTTCATTCTGGCCGTTATCTCTCTTTTGCTTTCCCTTGATTGGCGATAAAGCATTACTATCTGTACTTTTGCATGTTGGTTGTTCACTTTGGCTGCTTACTCTCCTCTGTTTTTCCTTGATAGGAGATAGAACATTACTATCTGTACTTCTGTGTGCTGGTTGTTCACCCTGGCTGCTTACTCTCTTCTGCTTTTCCTCGAGTGGAGATAGAACATTACACGTTGTTCTGTGTACTGGCTGCTCACTCTGGCTGCTTACACGCTTCTGCTTTTCCTTGAGTGAAGAAAGAACATTACATGTTGTACTTTTGTGTGCTGGCTGTTCACTCTGGCTGCTTACTCTCTTCTGCTTTTCCTTGAGTGAAGAAAGAACATTACATGTTGTACTTTTGCGTGTTGGCTGTTCACTCTGACTGCTTACTCTCTTCTGCTTTTCCTCCAGTGGAGAAAGAACATTACACATTGTACTTTTGTGTGCTGGTTGTTCACTCTGACTGCTTACTCTCTTCTGCTTTTCCTCAAGTGAAGATAGAACATTACACGTTGTACTTCTGTGTGTTGGCTGTTCAGTCTGGCTGCTTACTCTCTTTTGCTTGTCGTGGAGTGGAGAAAGAACATTACACATTGTACTGTTGTGTGCTGGCTGTTCACTCTGACTGCTTACTCTCTTCTGCTTTTCGTGGAGTGGAGATAGAACATTACACGTTGTACTTCTGTGTACTGGCTGCTCACTCTGGCTACTCACTCTCTTCTGCTTTTCTTGGAATGGAGAAAGAACATTACACATTGTACTTTTGTGTGCTGGCTGTTCACTCTGACTGCTTACTCTCTTCTGCTTTTCCTCGAGTAGAGATAGAACATTACACGTTGTACTTCCGTGTGCTGGCTGTTCATTCTGACTGCTTACTCTCTTCTGCTTTTCCTCAAGGGGAGATAGAACATTACACGTTGTACTTCTGTGTGCTGGCTGTTCACTCTGATTGCTTACTCTCTTCTGCTTTTTCTCGAGTGGAGATCGAAGATTACACGTTATACTTCTATGTGCTGGCTGTTCACTCTGGCTGTTTATTCTCTTCTGCTTTTTCTTCAGTTCCTTGATTGGAGATAGAACATTACTCGTTGTATTTTTGCGCGCTGGTTGTTCACTCTGGCTCCTTACTATCTTTTGTTTTTCCTTGATTTTCTTTACAATCTTCTTTTGTTTCTTGATTGTAGACGGAACGTAACTCGTTGTGTATTTGTTGGTTGGTTGTTCATTCTGGCTGCTTACGTTATCTTGTTTTTTCTTGATGGGAGATAGAACATTACTCACTATACTTTTGGTTGTTAGTTGTTCACTCTGGCTGCTTACTCTCTTCTGCTTTTTCTTCATTGGAGATAGAACATTACTTGCCATACGTTTGCATGTTGATTGTTCACTCTGGTTGCTTACTCTCTTCTGCTCTTCCTTGATTGGAGATAGAACATTACTTGCTGCACTTTTACTTGTTGGTTGTTCGTTTTGGCTGCTTACTCGTTTCTGCGTTTTCGTGATTGGAGATAGAATTGTACTTGACGCATTTTTTTGTGTTGGTTGTTTAGTGCCATAATTGTGCAGTATCATCGTAGGAGGCAGAGGTGGAAACATTGAATCGCCCTTTAGTAACAGCTTGTCGATCAATCTTTTGTCATATCGCAAGCAACCCATTGATCAATAGTCTCACTTCCATAATTCATAAGCAACAAGCAAAACCGTCATTTTAATTCCGAAACAAGCAACCAACAAAAAGAAAGAAAACAAAAGGAAAAAAAACAACACTATCATTATGATTCTAGGTTTGCTCAATCAACTGTACTAAAAGATCAAAATCATATATATAAAGTTATCTTGTTAGCATGTTTAACACAACAAAGAAAAGAAATACTGAAAACATAGGAAGTATTTGCTTGAGGAACATCATAACCTAAAGGGATAATAACAAAAGTTTCCCGTGTGTTTAAGCGAATGCATGCATCTACCTTGTGTTTTTAATCTTAGATTTTCGCCTTGCATTTTTTCAATTAGACAAATCCACACAAGTGTTTTTTTAATCACACAAACCCCAGCCCCAAGTTTAGCTTTAGTCAAAATTAGATATGTAGAAAAACACTGGTACCCTTCCTAAAATAAATGACGCTTCTCTAAAAAACGAATAGGACTTAGAATTAAAAAAAGGTGGCAATATAAGATTTGCAGTTCAGTTGGTTAATATTATTGAGGAAAATAAAAATGGGTTTTCCTTGTAGCATTTGGCATGGCCCTCCTCTAATCCTTCCATGGACAAAATTACCTTGAATGCCTGTGCCTCTAAGAAATCGCAAAGCCACCCATTAATTGTAGCGGAGCTTTGTGCAAAGTTTATCTCAGATTAGTTTGTTTCATAGATTCAACCACAAGTCAAACCTTTTTCCTACAGTATTTTTCTCTCAAATTTCACTTCAAACGGTCTGTTAAAACCTATGAACCAAACAGCTTAAATTGGGGTTTAGTGAGGTATTTAAATCTCTCATCAATTCATTTCATCCTCAAATCTCTCCCACCAAACAATAACAGATCCCAATATCCTTCCACTATTACCCTCATCCCTCCCTCTATTACCAAACAAGCTTTAAATGATTTTGGTCATTTTCTATCAATTTAACAAAATTATTCACACATTTCCCCTTTTTTCTTTCCTATTCAAACAGCAAATATTCAATTGGTAAAGAAAAATGAGTAAATAATGGCGCAAATATTCATTTTTTTTCCTTTCCGAAAGCCCTAGTCTGTCTACAACTGAAACAGAGAAATTATTTCCTTTCGTTTTTCACTTTGAAAGCTATGTAAACCAGTTTGAGCTCACCACAACAAATAAACAAATAAATAAATAATCAAAAGAGTATTTCAAGAGAGACGGAGAGAGCATCTTACACAGAAATGGCGTCCAAAGTGGCTGAGAGAGAAGCACAGGAGTCTGCAAGAGGTGCCCAAGGCAAAACCGACCAACAAGAGTTGCGTGTTTTATTTTATTAGTAAAAGTAAGCTTGTTGCTAAGCACCTGAAAATCATATTAAGAAAGTAGAAATAAAATACTGAAATTTCGCTCGGCGCCATGATTATAGGAAGAAAGTCCAATGTTAGTTTAAAAATACTGGGGACCACGGAAAAGTTTTTCAGTACATAGGAATAGGGTTAGATTGGATTTAATTTTAATACTTTGTTTAGTAGAAAAATTTAAAAGACTGTTCTAATCTTGTCGATATTTGAATCCTCCCATAAAAAAATTAGGTTATTCTTTGCTAAAGCGTGAAATTAGACACCACATTTGTATATGGTGCATTTTTTTCAAGGGTTAATTTGCAAAAATTTTCAAAACTTGAGTCAAACTATAATTTTTCAAGAATTAAATAATGTTTATGTCGACATAAATACTTCTAATAATTATATTTTTACCTCTTAAATTTTAAAAAATTACAATATGACCTCTTTTTATTTAAATAAATAAAGAAAACCTATCTTAATAACACAATATCAAATATAAGATGCAATCTAATCGTGGATGATATGTTTCCAGTTGTTTCTAATACTCATTGTAGTACAACTGTATATGAGTCCAAAACAAAATAAATGCTAACTGCTCCAATAATTTCAGCTTACATGAGGATTGTTAGGTGACTCCATGACATGCACTCTTTCATCTTTACGCTATCCAGTATAGAAACAAAACACACCGAGTAAAAATAACTTTTGCAAAATGAAATCAAGTATCATATCATGATAACCCACATGCCATTCGCCAAAGGGGTTCTTCCTTTAATGGTTGAGAACCAAAGAGCCCCTATTTATTATCTTCATCAAGCCCATAATATAAAGTTAAATTTAAAGTTTACCAAAACCACAAACAAGACCCTTTATGAAGTCATATCGCATTGAGCTACTTAAATATTACTCCGAAGATTTTCCGGTCTATTTCCTGTCTTTGACAAGTTCTTTAGTACGGTGTTTGTATAACAGTGTAAAACCCTAGTATATTATAATGTAAGGTAAAAATAAATAATCATGTAAATCTCCCGTATATTATGATGTTTACAATAATTAATGCTTTCAAACACCCTATAAATCTTCTTGGAAGGCGGAAACCTTTACCAATAGGGTATTTTTGGCCATATTTTCTTCAATCAAAATTTTTTGTTATTATTGCCTAAAACTATCATATGTTACAACTATCATATATTACAGTGTCAATAAAAAAATAAACTACATCATAAACTCCTACGTCTTAGAATAGTTTTATCAAAATTGGTTCAAACCCCAGACACCCAATAATGTGCGGTAAATTTTGAAAGTAAATGAAGAAAAGAAAGAAAAATAAAAAGAAGAAGAAAAAACTTACAGATTTCCTTTCTTTCTTTTTTCCTCTCTTTCTTTCTCTTTTCTTTCTTCCGTTTGTTTCAACGATTCAGAAGACATCCAAAATTCAAACCAAATTCAAATCATAAACATCCTCCCAGATTCAGACCTTGGAATTCCCCCAAAAAAAAAAAAAAAAAGAACCCAGTTTACAAGGAAATAACACGTTAAAAAAACAAAAAACCTCACCATATTTAAAATTTATCATTTCAGTTCCACACAAAAACAATCGATTAAAGCCAAAATATTGATAACCTCAAACATTTTTAGGAATCAACAAAAAGAAACAAAAAAAATTATATATATGTATTCAAATATTGAATTTTGGCTTACCTCTATGTATCTAGCTTCTTCCTCCAATTCGCATAAGAGATTTTTAGAAATTAAAGATCTCTGAACACCTTACCACCTTAAGAAAGAAGAGAAAGTCCCTATCTTTCAAATAGTTGCAGAAGTTGCATAAATATTTTTTTTAAGGAACAAAAAGTCGTGCCAAATTTTGCAGGCTTATAACCAAACTTGGGCCACTTGAATAAAAGAGAGCAATAAAGGACAATATCTAAACTGAACTGTTGAAGAAGGAAAGCAAAAGGGTAACAAGAAAAAAGTGGCTGATCAGTGATCACGGCTACGTATTTATAAGCAGTGCTGGGCCGGATGTGGGAGGAAAACTTGGATCCATGAGTCAAACTTAGCAGCTAAAAATTATTACGGGTTCTTTTCGTCATTGACTCGATTGTTTGAAGAACGGCAATACTCAGCCCGACGGGGACAGGGCCCGGGCTATCATAGAGGGTGAGTCCCACTTCTGCGAGAGGCACAGGTTGCTGTCTTATCGGGTTCAAGACTGTTTTTCTAGCTTGAAATAATTTGTAGCATTCTATAAATCTTATTTTTTAATATATATTTATTTATGATATAATTTAATATCTAATATAAATAATAATATAGTAAAAATTTTTTAAATATAATATAAATAAATACAATTTTTAAAAAGTGACATAATATATAAATCTTTTTAAAAAAAATTAAATTTTGAAAATTGGTTAAAAATTTTGAAAACAAAAACAACAAATATTTTTAGATTTAGCAAGAATTTTTGGTTTACAATTGTCAAATTATGATTAAAAATAGATTTTATTTATTTTTTTTTGTTACCAAATGCAAAATTTGGGATCAATTTTTTGAAGGAGGTTGGAGCAATGATTCATAAGTACTGTTAAAAACACTTTTTTTCGCTCCTTATATTTACATCTGACACGTATAACCTATTAACATAATATTTAAATAGAAAATAACACAAGATTACACGTGTTATACAGTGAGCAAAAAGTACCCTATCATTCCTCATTTTTCATTATCTACACGTGTCATAAGCATATTGGATGAAGGCTGGACTGGGTTGGCACCTAGCTAGAGCAAATATGTGCCATGGCCTGACGTGGCAAACAAGCCTGGTTTGGGCACCGACACCCGCGAAGGAGGGCGTGGCAGACGTGCGGAGCTGAAGATCTGCGTGCTTAGAACGCCCGTCTTGCGGGCATTGGGAAGGGCTGGATGGGGAGGAAAGCTGCTGATGCAGGCGGGGCTAATTACAACGTGGCTGACTGCTGGCGAATCAGGGTCTGCCACGAGGAGTCCGCTGACCCAGTTTTATATTTTGCTCAAATTTGTATTTTAACACCAGTTGATATTTTTATATCGTTTTGCTCCATTTTTATGAACCAATTTTCAAAGAAAAATCCTTTTAACCACACAGGATTAAAACCTAACTACTCATAAAACAACCCAATTTAGTTTATAGTGTACTTTTAAAATTAAAACTTACTATTTTTGTAAGTAGCGGAGTGTCAATCTCATGACGTTAAATAGGAGTACTCGTTTTCAAATCTACATATTGATAATTAAAATAAAATTATACAAATATTTATTTTAAGCTAAAATAGTTTAAAACAAACAAAAATACATATTTGTGCGTTTTTAGTTAATTGACACAAAATAACTATTTAGGGGGTGTTTGGTAAAGTGGTGGAAACTGCGTTTTCCACCACAAAATCAGTTATAAACAGTAAAAAGCTCTCACATGCTACAGTAACAATAAAAAAATTTACTACAGTGTAAAGTTCTCATATGCTACAGTAAAAGTGGTTCTCACCACTGGTTCCCACCACCTTCCAAACACCCTATTAATACACAAATGTTATAATTAAGAGATTTATGACAATAAAGATCCAAAAGGATGATATTTAACCTTATAAAATGTGTATTTTTACATATTTATCAAAGGTCAATAAAAGATTGACAACCACCAACTGCAAGAGACAGTAATGTATAAAGATAGAAGTTAAAATGACAAAGTCCATAAACTTTTCACCCTCTATATGGTGCATCGGTTTTGAAAATATATAAATCGAACGTTTACAGTTTAAAGCTCTCAGCAACTACAGTCGCAAAAAATTAACTACAATGTAAATCACTCAACGGCTACAATGTATTAACCCAAAAATGGTTCCCAAACACCATATCACTCTATGATAGATTAGCCTTATAAATTAAAAACTTTCAAGTTGAACCCTCTAAAATTTTTGAAAAAATTGCAATTATGTTAAAAAGTATAATCCTCAACTGGGCATCTAGTGCAGAAGTTAAAATTTACAATTGAATTTGTAAGACCAACCAAACAAATATTAACAAAAAGCAAAATGATTAAGAAAATAAATGGGTTAAGTGCTTAGATAATCTAGTATAATGTAGTAGGAATGAGCTCATTGTCCTATTTGTAGTTAACAAAAATGCCTTAAACATAAACATAGAACATTTAATTGATAGATACAATTTATTAATGTAGCAAACATTTAAGGACCTATCATAAAAACATGATACTTCATAAGTTGGCACATGAGTTGAAATTGGAGTTGGTATTCTTAACATTTTTCATTAATTAAGCCTAGAATAATACATCAACTTTAACAAAAGAGACTCGTTTATAACTCAAACAATCTGCTTAGTATTAAAGGATAAATCACTCCAAATTAACAACTATTACTATTAATTAATAACAATTTTTATGGCTCTAGACCAAGTGTATTACACATACATTCCTCGAGCTATCATTTAATAGAAAATTGATTTTGATTTTGATAATTTGATAGCACTTGATACGTACTCAAGGTTATTTACCATGTCCGATTTATTGTATTTACTTGCCTCTGTGTTAAGATAGAAATTTCTACACTCCTGAATTTAACTCAATTTCCCAAGGTAACAACAAATTATTTGGAACAGCAATTGGCAAAAAAAAATTGTGGGTTGTAGAAAGCCTACTTTTGCTTGTTAGAGCTTTATGATTGGTCGTAATTCTCAGTTTCTTAAGTAAAAAACAAATATTTAACATATTATAGTATGTGAGAACTTTGTATTATAATATACTTTTGTTTTATATTGTAGCATGTGAGAACTTTATATTATTAACGATTCAAACTCATGATTTTGTACTCATTTGCTAAACGCACGTGATTTTGCTCAAGAAATTTGTTCAAGTTAGTTTTCGAGGGCTATAAAAATTGTACATGTATGTGGAATACATATCAAGACTAGTTATAATTACCTTTTTTTTTTTTTTTTTTTTGAGGAATCATCACCTTATGTTAACCAATCAAAAAATTTACATCTCAATTTTGAGATACATATAATGGCACACAATCTTATATGTCAATATGCAACTGATATTAGTAGTGATGATCACCTTAGCCGGGGTTATCTGCAGCTGTACAAAAGCTTCCTCCGTTTGAGTTTCAAGCAATGGCTACCTTGAGAAGGCCACGCCAAAGCCTCGCCATTGTGAACCTCAAAATCATGGTGTAATTGCAATTAAATAATATCACAAGAGCAATTTTCTTTAGGTAATAATCTTAATACTAACAAAATAATAGGTCTCAATTAAAAAATACACGACATATGTCACAACCCGTCTTTTTCGGGCTGTAAAAAAAATTTCTTGAGTTTTTGCCTATATGTAAGTAAAGAAAATGTTTATCACAGCTCGGAAAAGACGAGTTGTGACAACATATTAGTCTGAAACTTAGACTTGTGAATAGTAAAGTTCTAACCCTATGAGTATGAAATTACTTTTCATATCATAAACATCCTTTAGGCCGTTTCGTATAATTTTTGCTTGTGCTTTTAATCAGTAAAAGAAGATAAGCAAAAGCTGTAATTTTTTTATACATGTTTATAACTATATTTTTAAAAGAGCTTTTACCGATCAAAATAGTTTCATTTTTTTAGAAAGTTACACAAATGTTTTATGTAAGCTTATAACATATTCTTAATACTTTGATAAAAGTTTTCAAATCTATTTTAGAAGTACTTTTTTGATAAGTTATATTTTGTTGCTTTTTTAAAAAACACTTCTAGATAGTAAAAACACTTCCGACACATCGTTTTAACACTTTCAGAAGCAGTTTTTGAACTCATAAAACCAAAAATAGCTTCTATGAAGCCCTCATAAACAGGTCCTTTGTTTTTCATTTTGATCACACATTTACCCTTAATCTTCCGGAAATCCAAACCTTGCACTATATATGTTGCAAAATCCATCGAAAATATAATGTATATCATTATATTGTTGGCAAATATGGAAATAACCCATTCAAATTACAATCAATAAGTTATTACATGCATTACTTACATTGTCACCTGTTTTTCAGGCAACTTTTTCGTATCTGACATATTCAATCTGAGAAATTCGACTCCAAAAGGTTTTTTTTAACATTTTGCAAAACACAAGGAATCAATTTTGAATATTTTGAAACATAAGAGTAAAGGCGAATTGAAGGGGATTTTCAAAATTCTCTCATTTGCAAAAAGTGTGTAAATTTCCAACCAACTTCGACGTACAACCCACAAGCAAAACTTTTAGAGAGAGAGAGAAGCCTTGATTGGCAAAAACTCCAAATGCCAATCTAAAAATATTTAACTAGGACTGTTCAAAGAAACCGAGAAACCGAAACCAAACCGAGCCCACCAATAAAATTTTAACACAGGTAGAAAGGCTTTTACTATAGAGTAACGATTGCAAATTTCATGACAAGATTCCTCTCATGAGCAACGAGCAACAAAATGGCGATGTCAAAATTTCCATTTACATCATAGTTAGCTTTCAAATTCAACTCTATTTCCCAACCCACAAAATATAGTTGTCAACTGTTTAGTTCATATTTTAAATACCCCTTGCAATTAGCAAAACTAGCAGAGAGAAGACAATACAGCCTTGGTTTTCTCTATGCCGGCCCGGGCCTCGTCACGCCAACTGTTGATATGTTCGACAAACTTTTGCTTTTCTTTTACCTCCTTAGCAAAATTTTCAAGCTCAGATTTGGCAGCTTCACAAGTCTTCTCGAGTTTATCATGTTCTTCTTTGAGAGCATCGATCTCCAAATCTGCTTCTGCCAATTTCTCCTCGAGCTCCTTCAGCAACGCCGGAGTCTCTTGAATCTGATCCAAGAGCACAGAGACATTTTTCCAAGCTTCATTAAGGGCAGTTCGGCAACTACTTAAAGCTTTGGCTTTTCCATTTGACCAAGCACAAAGGTTTGTCTGACGAACTATCATCTCCTGCAGACTTTTGAGCTCTTTATTTGCTTCCAATAGTTGGCAATGGTGTGCAATGAAAGTTCTAACCGCGTCATACAAATCACTAAAATCGTTATGAAGCAAGCTCAACGATGCAAAAGCCTTGTTTGCCTTGTCTATCATTGATTCCACATCTACACTTTCCTGAGATATGAGATCTAAAATCAAAGCCTTCCTTAAGGAGTCAACTTCTGAGGCATGTTGTTGGCTCAACGTCATAGAAAACTCGTTCTTCAATTTCATGTTTGGGAAATGGCGAAGTCTTGACACTAAGCCACTCTCATCTATGTCCACAAGGACACAGTCACTCTCATTCTTCCAAAGAGACTCACTCTGGCGGCTCATGCTCTTCTGCTTTTTCTCAATTGGAGATGGAACTTTACTCTCTGTACTTCTACATGTTGGTTGTTCATTTTGGCTGTTATATCTCTTCTGCTTTTCATTGATTGGAGATAGAACATTACACGCTGTACTTTTGCATGTCGGTTGTTCACTCTGGCAGCTCATGCTCTTCTGCTTTTTCTCGATTGGAGATAGAATGTTACTCTCTGTACTTTTGCATGTTCGGTGTTCATTCTGGCTGCTAACTGTCTTCTGCTTTTCCTTGACTGGAGATAGAACATTACTTGCTGTACTTTTGAGTGTTGAGTGTTCATTCTGGCTGCTTAAGCTCTTCTGCTTTCCCTTGATTGGAGATGGTACATTACTCGTACTTTTGCATGTTGGTTGTTCACACTGGCTGCTTACTCTCTTCTGCTTTTCCTTGATTGGAGATGCAGCATTACTTGCTGCACTTTTGCTTGTTGGTTGTTCAGTCTGGCCACTTCCTCTCTTCTTCTTTTCCTGGATTGGAGATCGAACATTACTTGCTGCTTTTATACATGCACTTTTGCCTGTTGATTGTTCATTCTGGCTGCTTACTTTCTTCTGCTTTTTTGTTATTGGAGGTCGAACATTACCTCTAAGAGGCGCTTGTTTTCATCGTGGTTGTTTGACGCAACTATTCTGCAGTAGCGTGGTAGGAGGCAAAGGTGGATACACTGACTCACCCTTTAGTAACTGCTTGTCGATTAAACTTTCACCATATCGCAAACGACCCATTTATCAACAGTCTCGCTTCCATAATTCATAAGCAATAAGCAAAACCATTATTTTGGTTCATAACCAAGTAATGAACAAAAAGAAAAAAAAAAATACTATCATTGAGATTCTGGTTTTGCTCAATCAACTGCACTAAATGATCAACATTACATATAAAGTTGGCAATTTTAACACAATAAAGAAAAGAAATACTGGAAACTTAGGAAGTGTTTGCCCAAGGAACATCATAACCAAGAGGGATAATAACAAAAGTTTCCAATGTGTTTAATTGAAATGCAAGAATCTACCTTGTGTCTTTAATTCTGAGATTTTCCCCTGCATTTTTTCAATTAAACAAATCCACACAGGTGTTTTTTTAATCACACAAAAGTCAGCCCCAAATTTAGATTTAGTTAAAATTAGCTATGCAAAAAAACATTAGTTCTCTTTATAAAATAAATGCCAGTTTTCTTAAAAGAAAAATAGAAAAAGAATAAGAAAAGAGGGGCACTATAATTTGGAATTCAGTTGGTTAATATTGTTGAGGAAAATAAAAGTGGGTTTTTCTTATTGTGTTTGGTAAGGCCCTCCTCTAATCCCTCCACATTTTATATAAATTTGCTTCATAGGTTTGACCGTAACTCAAATCTTTTTACTACAGTATTTTTTTCACGGAAAAAATTTGAAATCAGCTTCCGACTTTCTATTCGAATCTATGAACCAAACGAGTTAAATTGGGTTGCTTTGAAGTATTTGCAATCCTTCACCAATCAATTCCATCCTCAAATCTCTCCAACCAAACAACAATGGATCCCAAAATCCTTCCACTAACATCCTCATCCTTCTATCTCCTACCAAACAAGCTCTAAATGGTTTTGGTTATTTTCTGTCAATCTCCCAAAATTATTCATTTCAAAATTATTCATACATTTTCCCTATTTTACTTTCATCAAATAACATTTGTTAAGGAAAAAGGAGTAAATGATGGGTTCATCTTGTTCTTTCTGAAACCCCTATTCTACAACTGGAACATAGAAATTGTTTCCTTTGGTTTTTCACTTTAAAAGCTAAAAACCAATTTGATCGCACGCAAAACGAATAAATAAATAAGATAAAGAGTTTTGCAAAAGAGACGCAGAAAGCCTCTTACACTGTAATGGCGTCCTATGTGGCTGAGAGACAAGCAAAGAAGCCTGCAAGAGAAGGGCAACAAGAGCTTTGTAAACTTGAGCCGAAGGAAAAACGACCAACAAGAGTTTTTCCAAGGGAACGACCAGCGAGAGCCGAGTGCTCCCTTTATTATTATTATTATTACTACTACTATTATAATCGGAGTTAAAAAAAAAAAAACGATAGTTCCTAAACTTTTCACTTTATGATAAATTAACACCAGAAATTTAAAAAAAAAAAATCTAAGTTAAACCCTTTAAACTTTTTTTTGAAAAAATATAATTCAGTTTGACAGTATATAATCTTTTAAAATCTACCGCCAAATAAATATTATCATTCCAACACTCAAGTCAATAATCATTAAGCAAAAATATTAATAGTATGTTTAAGAAACTAATTTGAACTAAAAAAATACTGATTCAAAAATGTTAACATGTGAAAACTTTATACTATAACATTTAACACGTGAGACCTTATGTTGTTATTGGTTCAAATGAGTTGCAAAAAATTGTGTAACAAAATAAACGTGTAGCGTCTAAATAATTTAAAACTCAAGAGTCAAAGAGTAATATAAAAGCAATGAGCTCATTGTCCTATCTATAGGACTATCCGAGTCGATTACCTTTCCTTTCCTAAGACTGTTTGTTAGAACAGAAGAGAAAGTATCACAAAGCTAACAAATTAGGACTAGTGATCCATGTGTACATGTCGTATTTACGTCACACAGTTATACCTCAACATGTGCAATACGGTCAACAAGAGTGTCTCAAACACAATCATAAAACGTTTAATGTAAATCGTAATTAATTAAATGTAGATTAATATATGATACCACTGCCAAAATAGCCTCATTTACAACCCAAATAACCTGCTTAGTATTAAAGGATAAAATCACTCCAAATTAACTATTATTAATTAACAAGTTCTAATGCTCTAGACCAAGTTATTATATACATATATATATATATATATGTATGTATGTATGTATGCATGCATGTGCACACACTCGAGATATAATTTCATAAATATTTTTTAGCCTTGATTTTGATAACACTAGATATGTGCACAAGCTTATTTACCACATTTATTCGATATTTTGTGTTTACTTGCTTCTGTGTTAAGATAGAAATTTCTACATTCCTGGATTTAATTCTCAAAGTTTCCCAAGTAAACAGCAGATTATTTGGAACAGGGCAAAAAAAAAAAAGGGTGGGCAGTAAAAAGCCTTCAGATGTCAATATAACATACACAGCTAACAGCTCACTCTCCAACTTTTCCCTCACAGTTTCACAGGATATATCCCTAACAGTAGTAACTAATAACAACAGTAGTAGTATGACAAAAGGTATAAACCTACAGATCTCTTTCTTTCTCTTATTATGTCATGGCGAAGCCGGAACTGGGTCAGTGCCAGAAACGTGGGAGGCAGCATCCTCTTTCGATATCGAAACATAGTTCACAGGAGCACTAAGCCTACTTTCTCTCTTTGCATCTTTTGCAGCAGACCTGTTTCCGTTTTGGTTAAGCGATAGCCTTCTGTTTGGAGTTCCGTTGGCTCCACCATTCGTACGAGGACCCACCACCTTCTTAGTCCCAACTGGTCGAGCAGGGCTAGGCCTTGTGCCAAATACGGCTTCCTGTTCGGTGTGCTGTTGGTCTTGGTACTTCTTCTGATCCTGTAAAAAGAACATCCCGTTCAGAACACGAGAAGACAACAATGTGGTGATACGAGGAAAAAACCAGCTTCATACACAATCATGTGAGTAATCGGTTCATGTTAGTCACATAGAATTCAGATGACCAAGAGCTATTACTTATCCAGTTAAGAATTACTCACCCTCATCCTCCTCTTCTCTTCTTCTCTTTCCTGCCTGAGCATAGCATATTCATCTAACATGGCAAGAAGGGGTACACCATCATAAGTAAACGATATGCCACAGTCTTCCTCCCAAGCACGAGTTTTGGCAACCAAGGTGTCAACAAGGGCTGCATGGCCAAGAAACCAACGAATTAGACAAGTTTGGAAGCTCAATTTTGTAACAAAAATTCCGATATCCCTATGAAATGACAGAAATTGAACAAGCATATTCACAACAGAAATGCAAATTGATCGATCAATTGTACAAAGTATATTTTACCGGTAAAGCATATCAATCTCTATCAAATAACAACCACTAAATAAGCTAACTTCTCCTAACTGTCTCTCTCTCTTGTTCTATCCATACCTGGAATTTTGTTAACCAGGATCCGGGCCTTTTCTGCACGCTTGAGGTTTAAGTGCGCGCCTCTGCTTGCATTATACCTGTTCTCATCCTATTTAAGCAGATAATTTTGTTAGATTCAATTGTCTGACAGAGAAGATGTGCAAATGTTGGCAAATTTAAACCCACAGAACAATTATTGATTTTCTCCTTCTCCTGGTCTCTCTAGGCTAAAATTGATGTAATGATGTCTAATTGAATAGGACAATCATAAAAATATCATACACACATATGTGAGATTACTGCTTATTCATGGGAGTGCGCAGTCAGCGTTAAAAAAAATAAAAATAAAAAAATAAATCTACATTACACATGCAGATTATAAATGATCAGGCAAAGAGATGATGAAGAAATACCCGATTGTAATCTTCGAGCCAACTCTCTTCCTCACAGGCTGACATCCATTTCTCAACTTTGTCCAATATTTCCTTTCTGCTGAGAGCTTCCTCTTTAGCTTTTGCGATCTGATTGTCCATATCAGCTAACAATTCAGCAGGCTCCACATTTCCAGAATCGATCATTGCCATTATTTTCTCCCTAGCAGCTTCTGGATCTATTTCTATGTGGGCACGAGCAAATATCTCTTCAAGCTCTGCTTGCCTCTTAAAAGCAATTTCCTTCATCCTGCTAGCTTTGAGCTGATCAAGTCTCTCCACTTCCACCTCAGCCTTGACAAAAGAAAATACCAAGGGAAGTAAAAAAAATGTGAATAAAAAAGGCCACCTACTATTATATTTAAGTTTTCATAAATGTGAACAAAACGAGCTATAACAAATACCTGCTCAATAAGATCCAGAGCCAGAGCCCCAGGAACAGTCACCTCATCAACTGATGCCGAAATGTTGCAGGTAACATGGTCGAATAGACTCCTTTCCTCTTCAGGAGTATCCATCAAATTCCATAGATCAATTAGTTGAGAAGCTAATTCTTGGAGCTGTGGATTAAGATACAAGTCAAATTTAACCAAGTTCAGCGGCAAGATGTGATGAGTCAAGCAAGGCATGCAGTTATTTTTTTTTCCCCTTAGAAATGCATAGAGTAAAAACATAAAATGTATTACCTTGTGCAGCCTCTGCTTCTTATCTTCTTTCAGTGCTATGACTGTCTTAGCGAGCCGAGACAGAGTGTCATTGCTAATGCTCTTGGACTGAACACCAGTTGAGTCATTTAAGCTAGGATGGACCTCAGTAACAGTGCTGAAGAAGTCCATCCCGAGGACAGTGCAAAGATCATGCACGGTGCCAACAAATTCAAGCACCTTGTGCAACCTATCACTCTGCAACACCAAACAAGTAATTACTAATTACCACCAATGAACTTGCAGCAGGTGTGTAGGCTATTATCAAAGTTTAACAAGTAAGAAAGCATTTCATAAGGATGAGATTTACCTTCTCCTTTTGAAGTTCTTGAAGCTGAGCATGATACTCATCCAACTTCTTCAAAGTTAGGTCAGACTCATCAACAACAGGCGTCCCTGCCTGCTCACTCAGATTCAAGTTCCCAGCAATTTCTCCACAAATCTTTTGAATCTGAGACTGTACATCAGAAATTTCCTTTACTCTCTCCTCTTTCTGTTTCCATAACTGCTCAAGTGCCGGAGCTATGGCTGCAAGTTGTTCCTTGATTGTTCCTGAAGTTTTCTCCGGCTGTAAACAAACCAAAAGACACATTATCGTGATATCATCCACGTTTACTCAGAATGCACAAATTCACATTATTGGGGCAAAAAGGCTGAATCTAGTAATCACTCACTACGCCAACGGAACTTTTTTCTCCAAGAGCAGACAGAAGATTGGAAAGTTCATGTTTGCCATCAGACAATGCTTCAAGAAGCTGTGCCCTTGACTTTGCAGCATGTTCCACCTTCCTCTTGTACACATCCAAGCACTCTTGCTCTAACTGAAGGAGCATCTTGTCACGTTCCTCATCACTCTCTCCAACTTCATCCCAAATTTCCTGCAGTACATCATCGTGAATTTTTGAATCCCAATAGACATTCAAAACCAATAGACTAAACAACCAAATACAAAAATGGAAGCTACCTGCAGTTTTTGGAGCAGAGAACCACAAGTGGTTTCACCAAGAAGAGGGTTTTGAGCATCAGCCACTGCCATTCCCGTCAGAACCACAATCTAAACTGCACCACAGAAAGCGTTCCAACGCCATTTCAATGCTTTTCATGCGAGATGAAGGTTCTCCAAAAGTGCAAAAATTAAAAGAATGAATGTAGTTACCTTAATGACAAGGAAGACTCACAACTTGACCGGTCAAGTAAAACATAAACACCTGTCAACATCAATCATACAAAAATACAAGAAACTGGTTGTTAGTCAAAAAGCTGCGCACAAACAAAAGAACATAAAAGAAAAAGAGCCTCAGAAAAAAAAAATGAATAACCACTTCCAAATGCGCAGTGATAAAAGTCCCAAATGCAATAATCGCAAACCAACCCAACATTAAAGGAAAGATTTTTACAGCTATATATATAAACAAAATGCCCAAAAAAATCTATCAGAAAAGTCCTATAACTTGATCAATCGTAGAAATTAATGTCATTCATCTATCTAAACCGCAGTTTTTAAATTGCCATACTTAATTAACCATAAAACTTAATTTTCAAACACAGATCACGCCTATCAGAAAGCACATTACAACCCCTCAAATAACTGAACTTATATTCATTTCTCTTCCAAAATAAATAAGTAGGAAAAAAATTGAAACAAAGAGTTCAAATCTTGGAAAAAAAAAAAAACGTTCTTTCGCTGAAATTTTCTGAGAATCCAAACAGACATTATCTCATTTCAATAAAACCCAACAAACACTCATCCTCACACGCTGCCACATTTTCTCGGCAACCAAACAGAGCAATCTCACTCGCATCCTACTCAAAACCCAAATTCGGCGCTAAATCAAACAAGATCTCAAGCTCATGAACATCTAAAAACACATCAACCAAACACAATCACACAAAATTCACTTCAAAATCACCGCCATTGACCAAATGTCACGGATCAAAAACAAGAAAAAAAAATTTCAAAAAGCGAAGAGAAACAGAGACGAAATGCTTGTGATATACTTACTAGATCGTGTTCGTCGTCGTCGTCGAGGGCTTTCGAGGTTTGCGAGGTTTCAGATCTAAGCAAGTTTGGGGCTTTGAGTGTTCACAGAGAAAGAGAAAGTGGTGAATGGAAGCTTATGCAGAAGACACAGAAACACACAGATGAGAGAGAATAGAGAGGATAGAGAGTGAAAGTAAGAGGGAGAGTCACTAGAGGGAGACTGGCTTCTGTGGTGGGCCCTATATAATACCACAAATCAACTATGTCCGAAAAAGTCTTGATGAAGTAAATACCCTCGCCTTTCAAGTTAATTACGAATATGTCACTATTGTTCGATTTGCAAGAGCGGGATGTTTACGGATCGCAGCCAAATTACGTTTGTGTCCCTCCGTCTTGGGATGAAATTTTCTAAGGTGTTTAGCTAGTAGTTGGAACCATTAGTGAAAATCGTTTTTACTGTAACATGTAATAACTGTACATTATAGTAACTTTTTTACTATAATATGTAAAAAATTTACACTATTCATAATTGAATTCGTGGTGTGAACCACCTTCATAGGTAATTTGTATTTGTGGTTAATTTTAATTTTTTTTATATAAAGGGAGAGAAAATGTCACTATTTTTAAGTGAGATTTAACGGGACTTGAACTCTCAATTTATAGTTAGAGTGAAAGGACCTACGACTAACTAGGCTGTCTTCACTTGTCGTTAATTTCAATTTTTATCCTTGAAAAATGTGTTCTATATAACTTTGTCTTACACAACTCAAAAATGATCACCTTTGAACTTATTACATGTTGCAAATTTAGGAGCCGTTTGCTATTGTTTTCAAAATTGATGAAAATATTTTTATTTTAAAAAATGAGAATTTTTAAAAAATTACACTGAGAGTGTTTTTAAAAATTTTGCTTTGAAAAACATGCGCAAACATTTATAAAAACTTTGAGAACAAAAACAAACGGGGTGTTAATATCTTGGTCAATGAGTCCAATTTTGTGACAATTTTAGGTACGTAATTGGTTGTTAAAAGCGATATAAGGGATAAGTGATAATACATAATAGGAGGGGTTGCGAGTAAATGAGGAGCCCATAACTACAATTAGAGCAACAAAAAATTTGCGATAATTATTAACTTTCACTATTTACCCTTATTTGGCATAGTGGTAGAACCACGGTTCTTACCATAAACTCAGTTATAAACAGTATAAAGTTCTCACATGCTATAGTAATAATAAAAAAAATTACTACAGTGTAAAGCCCTCACATGCTATAGTAAAAGTGGTTCTAACCACTGGTTCTCACCACCCTTTCAAACACTCTATTAAAGTTTATTTTATTTAATTTTTTATATTGTGTTTTACCAAACAATTATACGACTTCATTTAAAAAAAAAATTACATGACTTTCAATTGATTAAAATTTTTAAAAAAACTATTGTCTCAATAACAATGAGTATAACTTATGGGGTGTTTGGAAGGTGGTGGGAACCAGTGATGAGAACAACTTTTACTGTAACATGTGAGAGCTTTACACTGTAGCAATTTTTTTATTGTTACTGTAGCATATGAGAGCTTTATATTGTTCATAACTAATTTTGTGGTAGGAACCACAGTTCCCACCACTTTGTCAAACACCCAGTTAGTGTCATTAAAAAAAAAAAAAAAAACTTACCATAGCTTAGAGGGAATTTCGTTTCATTTTTAATTAAATTGAGACAAGCAAATTTTTAGAAGCCGAATTTAAAATTAACCAGCTTTATTGACTTACAAATGTTTGCTGTATATGATGAGAAAGTTCAAAACCTGTCTTATCAAGTTTGAATTTAAATTACAGTAGATTCCAAATTTAACCCGTAAGGATTCAAAGAATGGGGTCCCCCAATGTAATAACCTTAGCTCCCGTTATATTTTTTTGTTTTTTCAAACTGCACATGTCATGCTATACATTCTTTTTTTAATTAACAGTAACATAAATTTGAAAAATCGTATTTATATTCTGATTTTTTGCGTCACAGTCATTTTTTAAGAAATCACAGTAATTTGAAAAAAAAAATCCTTTCAAAAAAATAAAAAATAACAACCAATGATTCTTAAAAAAATATTTTTTGTGTCATGAAAAAAAAATTAACACTAAATTTTAGAAGTCCTGACCTTACCATATCCATCTCATATAATTATATTTTATTTTTTAAATTAAATATATAATAAAATTCATGGAGTCCAGGGGTAAACTCTTGAAAGACGGACAGCGACCTAATTACGCATGTCTCCCTCAGGTTTGACTGCGTTGAATTACTGGTTTCACCGACAGCTCCCGAAAATTTCTCCGTCGGATGGGCCCATGGTCCATTAGAAATTATGTGGGCCAACTTAAAAATCTGGCCCAATTGTAAGAAGGTCCATGTTCATTTACCCATCTGGCTGTTGTTATTCACTGCGGTCCAGATGGTGCTAACATTTATTAATCTATTTTTTTTTCCAACTTTAGTAAAGTTGAAACAAATTTATTCACGGAGAGAGCCAAGAGTTGATACAGGTTATTCATTTTTGGAATGTGGTAATAAAAAGCATGATAAATGCAATATGCATTATTTCAGTATTAATTATTCAACTTTAAGATGAAACAATTTTTTTAAATATTTAATAATAACATATCATAAAACCAAACTTTGGATTTAATGAGCCAACTAGATGGAATAGGGTCAAAAAATGGCATTTATGTAATTTAAGTGCAGAGGAGGGGCATTTTTTTATATGGTGTGATGGAGAAGAATATTAAAGTATGGAGGGGTGTGTGTATTAAAAGCAAAACAAGATTTGGGGGCCTAAACGTCATATTAATGGCTTAGGTGTTATCACGAATCAAACAAGTCTCTATCTCTTTTGTTGTCTTGGCTTTGCAAGGCTTTAGTGACCTTTTTTTCTTTTTCATGTTAGCTCAACAAATATTGATTAGCTTTGGATCTATTTTTGTCCCCTCACAATCATAATTTGGTATTACGTGAAAAAACATCATTAGAAAATGATATGGTCCAATTTGGGCAAAGTAATGATTAACACTTCACTTAAATAGTAAATCTAATTCTAGCTTAACACTTCACTTCAATGGTAAATCTAATTCTAGCTTTACTTTTAGCCCCTCATTATAAATATATATACCTTTCTTTTACTACACGATATTCTTCATTTTGTAAAGTGAAAAGGAGTATCTCTAATTTGTAAGTGCATAAGCTAAGCCACCTAAAGGGCAAAGTAATATCTATATTTACTATTGAAACTTGTACATTTTGCCACATAATAGTATGCAATCTTTTGCTTTGAAAACTTTGGTAGCATGCTTGGCACCACTTCTAATATTCATAAGTTCTTTAATAAAAGGTCAAAAAATTAGGAATACTAATAGATTAAGAACATTAAAATTATTGTTTTTTTTTTAAATGCATCGTGTATATATATTACAATGAAGAGATGATCTCTGATCTTCCTCCTTCTGAGTCACTTTCATTTTAAAAAGGTCAACTGATCTCTCATTGGCAACAATCCTTCAAATTTCACTACCAAACCAAGCTAAAGAAGTTTAGTCATGTCAAACTTTCTTATAGAGCAAATTATTGAAGTTATCAAAATAGCGTGCTTAATAGAGTGTTGAAGGAACAACAACCTACTCATTGTGATTTAATAATGTTTCTCTCCATTTATCCCCATCCTCCAAAAATGATAATAATAATAGTAATAAATAAATCAATCAATCAATAGACACAATATTTTACTTAAGTACATCTGCACGTTTAAGTACTAAAAAGACCCAAAACAAAGTTCTAGAGGGACAAAGATAAACTTATCCATATCAATGTATTTATGTACCACAAAGAATGGGGCATGGCTGCCTTGAATCTGTACGTGTGTGTTAAGTAGAATGTCTATTTGACATTTTTTAACAAAATTTCTATGTACCTATTATGGAATCATTTTTTATTTTCCCATTTTTGGAAGTATTCAACTGTATTTAGCACACGGCTAAAAAGCTGTCTAATATTAACAACAAAAAAGATAACAATGACTATTAGATCAACAATACAATTTCACGTGAGAAATCCCATGTATCATCATTAATTAACTACAATTTATAGTTTTAGCCAATCACAAACCCGCGTTAATTTTAAAACCCACTTATTTTGATCTAATATTCTACAGTCTTAAATGTCAATTTTTGACTGGTTAAAATTTTAACAAGGACTCATCCATAATATCTCAAATTTACTTATTAACCGTAAGATTTATTGAGTATGACATAAGGTCCTACGCAGTTTTATATGTCAATTTCTAATTAGTTAAAATTTTAATGATTCTTTGACGATCAATAACTATAAATTTTAAACCAACCATAAATCCACGTGTTAATTCTGAGACTATTGGCGCAAGGTCCCACATGGCCTTGATGTCCATTTTTAACTTGTTAAAAATATTAACAATGACTCACTGACCATAACCCCCCTTAGTTATAACATGCATATTATTCGTAGTGTTATCTATTTAATACTTGGAAATATGTGGCAAAATTATGCTGTTTGGACAACTAACAGCTAAGGCACTCTCAAAGTTAAAACTTCACAAAAACGTTTGTGAAAAAACATATAGTCTGATATTCAAAAGAAAAAAAAAAAAAAAAACAGTCTAGGGCACATCTGTTACCTTGTAGGGCCTCAAAAAAAGAATAGGGGAAGAAACAAAACAAATTGCATGCATATTATTTGACGAAGCAGCTCAAAGTAGTAACACTTTAATAAACCCAAAAAGGGCTAGTGATTTTGGTTGATTAATTTAAAATACTCTTAAAGCAGTACAACTATTTTTTGATTAATTTAAAATAGTTTCCTCAGCATTTTTAATTAAAAACATTAATCCAACAAGTGGGATTTGACTAAAAAGTTGACCATTGAGTGAATAAATTAGGATGGGTTTCACCAGATACTTTACATGAAATGGCACAACAATCAATGTCAGGGGGGCCAAGCGGAGCAGGTGTGTAGGGTTTTGCTTCATGTGGGCAAGGCCGGGAATGATGGGCATTCTCTTGGTCGTATTGAACCAGCCAAACGACCCTCACATGCTCTTTGGACTGTTTTAGATTTTTAACCCGAAAGTGAGATTTGGGTAATAATTTTCAGCTTTATTGTTAATTTTATTAAAGGCAATTTTTTTATCGAAAAAGATATTACTATAAATATTATCTTTTAACCGTTAGATTTACATAGAAAAATAATTTTGATTAAATATACAATTTCAAAAGGTATATTATTATTTGAATCAGATTCGGGTTTTCAAGAAAAAACCATTTATTTAAGAGGGTTATTGCTTGTTTCACCGGGAACTCTTTTGCCCGGAAGACCTTAGTACTTGGACGTCATATTTCTAATAAAACAAGAAGTGGAAAAAGATTGTTACTTTATTTTTGGTACATTCTATGATTTTTGAATAAAAGCCATATATAACATTTGTTTCTGAATGAACAACTGTATTTCATATCCAAACAAATACTATATTTGATATTTAGATTAAAAATACTGTACTTGGTACTCGAATCCAAAAAATGATTTTAAGATTTTTTCGGCCGTTTCCAAATGTTGTTTTTAGAATATTTTTATCAGTATAATACTCACGTGAATCTTGCATCTTACGTCGTATTATACTTAACAGCCAATTTAAATAATGGCCATATTTTTGCATGTTTAGACTGCAAATTCATCTACTAAGCTAATCTAGTCTATGAAGAAACCAAGAACATGTCCAACAAAAATCTTGCCATGCCCTTAGTTTTTAATCCTCGAATCTACCAATAAAAGAATCATACACCATTTGGTCTCTAAAAATACCTGAGCCTCAGTCTTTAGTAAAAACCCCTCGGCGGACACTTTTCCCTGATTTTTCCTATAGCCTGTTCTTTCTCCACAATGAGTACCCTAATATGGGTATTTTCAATATGCCAATTTATCCCCGTTAGACTAGCAAGGCCCATGGGAGGGGGTGCAAAGATGAGTTACTACTCATCCCATCTCACCCTGCATCCGTAAAGTGGCTGGAGGATAAACTTCAACATGATTTCAATGTTTGGCAAACTATTCCAATCTTATCTGCTCGAAGTTTTGCACAGGTACCACATCTTCACTGCTTATACAAAAAAACACACTAATTTAGGCTTAGAAATTTAGGAGGTCCAAAAACGAACTAATTTAGCGTTGGAAACATCAGTGATGTGGAGGGAAAAAAAAAAAAAACCGTGTAAAAGACTATTGCCCAAAGTTTTCGCTCGCGTCCCCTTTTTGCTACTTTCAACCCATTAAAAGTTCTCCAACATCGATCAAATGTACCTTGTTCTTTCTTTTTTTTGCTTGAATGTTGTACATTGAAGATAAAACTAAAAAATTCCTGTTTCTGAGTGTCTCTTTCAGGAAGTGAATAGACAACTTTCTGGCTTTTTATACTTGTTGGGGTAAGATTTGAGCAATGAAGGCCGAGAATGAGGAATCCAATTTACGGTCAAAACGAATTGAGCCCAGAGTGTTCGATTTGATTTAGATTAATATGAAAAACATCACTCGCTCATTGCTCAGTTGACTTGAGGCGTCAATAAACATTCCTACCACTGCGGATTTATTAAGTATTGATTCCATGGAATCGATACACAAAATTTGACAATTACAATAAGATATATGCTAAGCTATGAAATGGGACATGCAGAGAAGTCCGATGATTACACCCTAGCGAAGATCAACACATGTCCCACTATTACAAGCACTATTACGCTCACTCCTTCCATTAGATTGGAGCCACGGTCTCACACAACACTCCATATAAAACGCATCAACAACTTCACTAAGACATACAGAGAAATTTACAAAAACTTTGCAGAAATAGTTACTCTCTCTTATTTCATCTCTTTCAAACACTTTGTAATGTGTACCAATTCATTCATTCATAGTGAAAAACAGTAAAGGTAGCTTTCATTACAAAATAAACCACTATAAATCTCGTGTGTGGTATCGTTTATTTTGCAGCATCGTTTGATTTCTAACAACTTTAATTTAGTTTTCATTCTATAATTATTTTGATCTTATTTTTGAAAGCTAAATATATCTTAACAATAGTGATTTAAAGGCCCAAACTCATAAATAGTAAATATTAAATTAAATATTAACACATTTATGTTTAATTGTAGATCTAACTTCTATAATACTTTAGAAGAAGTGATAAGGAGAGTTACTAAATAATTTTGTTGCTGAATATATATTGTTTATAATCAAATTCTAATAATTGTTTTCCTTGGAATTTTCAGGACACGTGCAATTATTCGTCTTTCGTCTTTCTCTTTTGCCCAATGCCGTACAATTATATATTTGGTGGATATTTGATGTGGAGGGTTCATTTATTGTTGTAGGTTCAACCTCGATAGCAGGGGCAAATAATTAATGTCACCCATCTGTCTACGGCAGGTTTTCTAAACGAACCATCCTTAAAAAAATATATGTATAAAATAAAACCAAATTCTAACAGACCTTAATTTCTGCCGTCTTACCTTTTTTCTTTTTGTTTTTCCAAAAAAAGAAAGAAAAAAAATCAAGTTGCCTGACTTGCTAAGTGGGCAACAACAATCATTAAGACAGCCTTTCTGTTGACATCTCTCAACAACATGTGGTTCACTTCAACATATTAAATGGTAATCCGTTTTTTCTTTTTGCTTTGTACTAGGGCCTCATATTCACTCTTAAACTCTTATCAAAAAGTCGGTTTAATTTCAGCCTTGGCAAGAACTTTATTAATGATCCCGAAATAGGTGGACAAAGTAATTAGTAAATTTCTCAAATATGTTTTTTACAAAGGTTAAAAGCATATAATCCTTTCCCATGAATATTGTATTCTCCTACTTTATTCCAAAAATGCCGTAATTAAAAAAGGACAACAAATTTTACAACATCTACTAAGGAGAAACAAAATTTTGAGAAGTGGCAATATGCCTCTATACCACCATTACTCTCTCTCTCTCTCTCTCTCCATATATATACGTATATGAATATAAATATACATACATATATATATATATATATATACTTCTTTCTCTTTCTCTCACCTTGTAATGTACTGAATTTCTGCATTCTCTCTCAACCATTCAAGCACTTTTGCTCCCTCTAGAATCTCTTGGACCTGCATGATATACAATTTGTTACTAAACTTTATCTATGCTATTCAAGGAGTTCTCTTAAGACTTTTGGGTAGTTGGTTAAAAGGATAAAAGAGTGAACAAATTTGAAATAGCAAGACTCCCTCTTTTTCCGAAAGGATAACAGGTACGAACCTGCTCTCTTATGCGATCCTCGTCATATTCTTGCTTTTGGCGCTTGAACTCAGCGATGGAATTCTCAACCTCTTTGACAAGCTCATCAGTAGAAAACTGCATATCAAAGTGATTGCAAATGTTTAATCAATAGGTGACCCCCCGGTAAGCAGATTAACCGGGGTATGTGGATTCTGAAAGCGTCAAAGGTGATCTAGGCGTCGCAAAAGATTACCTGCAAATTCTCGCGCTTAAATATATCTCCTACAGCCAGATTCTGCTTTATCAATCTAGTTATGTTCTCCCTCTGGTGTTCAAGGTACTGGTTCACGGCCTTTTGACTTGATAGGGAAGCTAATTGCTCGTCGTTTAGTTTCATGTTTGCCTGTACAACCAGATATTTAACACAACAATTTTGTGCGCACAGCATGGAAACATATTTGCACATATGAGAGAGATGAAAGAGTTTAGAAAGAAATAACGACCTGTATCTCTAAAAGCTTTGCTCCATAGAGCTGTCTTCCTTGTTCTTCAAACAAGGACTGTGGAATATTAACCTTCACCATCTGAAATTACAGAAATAGATTAATACTAACGGAGGACTTGAATCTTCTTCGAAGAGAGAAAAATCGATAACCAAAACGGCCATTTTCATAAATATATATTACATTCGCACACACAAAGATAGATCCAACTCCAATCACTTAGTCTTAAGTTAGGGTAAGACCTTACAGAGCTGGTCAAGAATGGCGTTGTCCGTTGCTTGATCTTTTGCAGATTGCTCCAGTTCTAGGCACCTTTGACGCAACAATTCCTTGACCTGAAAATTCACACAGATGCATCGTTCATTCGAGACTCGAATCAAGTAGAGCATTTCAAAGCAGAAAGTAATCGATTGATTAAGTTCGTGGTTACTTGTTCAAGGGTGGTACATCCACGAAGAATCTTATCAGCAAGAGAATCATCCAAGTCTGGTAAATCTCTGTAAAACAATTCTTTGCATTCAACCTAAAGGAGAACCAAAGCATCCCAAGAGTTAAAGAATTGTACGCTTGAATTGTAAAGCAGCAATAGCCACATAGCTATCGACATGCCATAAGAAATCTTTTGTTTTATTATTTATTTATTCCAGTGATTTATAATATGCTTTTTCCTGGTTGAACACATAAGTTTCTCAGAAGTAAACAAGGACTCACAGTGAATTGAGCACGAACTCCTCGTAGATTCTCTTGTCTCCATGATTCAGGAAATACGAGTGGAAAAGACTTGGTTTCTCCTGCTGTAATTCCAAGAATTGCGTCAAGGAAACCGGGAAGTACTTTATCACCACCGTCGGTATCGAAATTGAAACCTGCAAAGAGAAATCAGAGTTGAGAAACAATTTCTATTTAATATATGGTCCCACTAAAGTCTAATTGTATTCAAAATCTTGAGTGCATTTGACACAGACCTTTAGTCTCAGCGGATGGAATTTTTTCGACTTTTGATTTGTCTTCATCTATTGTTGTTGCAGATATGTCGAGGACCGCCATATCACCAACCTATTTAGAGTTTCAACATGTTTAACTTTTGTTGGAGATATTTGTCAGTAATTATTTTCGCTCTGATTTAACTATGCCATGACTTAATTAGAAGCCATCGTTACACAAAGAAGCAAATTGAAAATTTGAAACCGCAATATAACCTGGATTTACCTGTAGTCCTCTGTCAGTTACAATCCGCAATGTACCTAGGGACTTGTGTCGACGTCTAAGTTCTTGTTCGGAAGCTTTCTGAGCAGTTATGTCGCTATCTAACTCAACAACAATCTTCAAGTTCTTGTATCCATCCTCAAAAATCCACTTGACCTCAGGCACCACATCAACGATGACATCGTATCTGTGCCAAAAGATACACCAGTATTTATAGACACTCACCAACTAATTGCCAGTTGGAAATGCAAATCGTGAAATACAGGATCAAAAACAAGAAGGAAAATGCAAATGAAAGTAACTTAAAAGGACATTGTATATGACGAACTTGAGAGAATTGAGAGTAGCATAGGCCTGCTCCATGTCCGAAAATTTGGTCACAATACGTACCGAGTCTCTCAAAGCCCTATCTGTCACCTACAAAACAAAAGTTTCCAGAGACAGCTCATGAGCATAAAAAGAAGCTGAAAATAGTAGAAAAACAAATAGCATCACAAATCCACAACTGAATCTGCCATAATAAGTTGTCGAGCCTTATAAATGTTTTTAGTAGAATTCGAATCTCATCAGGAAAGTGAAATCTAAAGGAATTTTCATTTTCCGAGGATACACAGGCCTTCTTTGTTAGATTTTAATGGGAAATAAGTGGTTAATCTTGTGCATGATTTCGCCTGTTTTGGGGGGTGGTGAATGCAGAACTTGCACCCCCATGTTTCGGCATTTCAACTCTGAACTCTCAACGGTTCATAGCTCAGAAAAGAACTTTAAGGAGTTATACATTCAATTAATGCGATAACAATTAGGGTCCCAAATGCCAAAATTAAAGGTTTATGGTCCAACATGCCAACTAAAGAAATGTTTAAGGTGCATTTGGTGCAAAAATTGTAGGGCATTCAGCTTATTAGTTGATGTCCGTTAGTTATTGGTCTATAATTGCAAAGAATTTTTAAATTTGTATCCTCTTTAGAAATTAAAAGTCCAGGATCCAAGGGCCAAACACCGATAAATTCAGAATACGCCTAAAAATAAACATAAATAGAAAAAGCGGCCCCAATGCTGATAAGTTCTTACAGAAGACATGGCATGAGGAAGGGTCCTCTTTAAAATAGACTCAACCGTAGCCTTCTGAACATGTTCCTTCCCAACATAACTTAGCAAAATACTTTCTGGAACTCTCTTCCCAGGGCGAAATCCAGGAATCTGCATGCCACAAAACCAATGTGAAGAAGTAGATATTGTTCACAATTTCAATGATGTCACAATTCTCACATGATACAAAAAGTTGCAATACTTATATATACTCACCCTTGCTTGCTTCATGAACTCGTTTAGGACTCTATTGTAACAATCATCACAGACAGCAGGTGGAACTTCTACACTCAATTTAAGCTGCAGAAAAAGATTAGATTTTTCCAGTTATCATAAAAACATGGAAAGCCCCACAACTAAAAGGAATTTACAACACAAAAAAAGGGAAAATAGAAAATGAGTTGAGCAATATGAAGCAAAAGTACCAACTTTAAATTAACAAAAAATCAGTAAAGAAGCATATTTTATAACTTTCATATTGAGCTAAAACCCAGAACCTCTAAGAAAACACACACATAATATAAAAATAAAAATGAAAAATAAAATAAATAAAAAGATTGTAACTTTGTTTCTGTAATAGGCAAAACAATGAAGACCCAAATCAGAAAACCAAGTAAAATCGACGAAAAAATACAAAAATTGAAAAAAAAGCAAAAACGAAAATGAGTTGAAATATAGAGCAAAAGTCCCAGCTTTAAACTAACAAAAAAACCACTGAAGAAAATAATTCTCGTATAACTTTCAAATTAAGCTAAAACCCAGAACCTCTGAGAAAATGCACACATATTACAAATAAAATTGAAAAAAAAAATTGTAACTTCTTGCTTCTTTAACAGGCAAAACAATGGAGACCCAATATAGAAAACAAAGTAAAAATTACAAGGAAACACAAAAAAAATAAAAATAAAAACGATAAAATTGAGGAATAAAAAGCAATTATAGAGAGATAAACTCACTCTAGAATCGGGCTCTTCAGTTTCCGTAACCTCCAAACTAGCCGGAAGCTTATCCTTCTTTTCTCCGCTAACCACGGAAGACGACGAAGAAGAGGCAGCTAAAGCCACAAAACGACGACAATTTCCAACAAGGAAGTGACTTTGACTAGGAAGAAACGACAACCGTGAGGAACTGGAGGTTCCATTCTTGAATCGAAGAAAAGGGTCTGAAAAAGAGACGGAGTTTGTGCGAGAAACGGAGTGAGAAAAGCGAGAATAGTTGGGATTGAAGAGGGGCTTAATGGAGCTGCTGGTTCCGATACAGAGCTCCATTGGTGACTCTTTTTTTCTGTTGGAGATGGCGGAGAAGATAAGATGTAAAACTGACTTTCTGAGAGCTTGTTAGGATATGGCCAAAAAAAGAGTTGGCCTACGTGGCATGCATTCAAGGCAAAAGATATTTTGGGAAATTATATTTGGCACCCTTTGGTTTTTTGGAATTATAGAAGGCTATACTTTGTTCAAAAGTATTTACACCATAGCATCAAAACTTAAAAAAAAAAAAAAAAATTACAAGTAAATCCCTCATTTATTTCTTTTTTTATTTTTAAAATGATTTATGATTGTTGACGTTTGAGAGGAATTTTCACTTAATAATTTGAGACTCCAAATTGACTTGGAATAATATATAATTTTCTCATTTGTAAATATGTCATCGAATTTAAACTTTTTATAATGACTCGAAAAATTCAAAATTTAATGACTACGATTAATTAAAGATTTCTCTCACATTACTCAATTAAGAGCTTAAGAAAGTATAAGTTTAGCATTTATTAACACGTAAATTTAAAGGTCTTAATAGCCGTAAGACCTTAGAAATAATTAATGTTGTGAATACACAAAATTATGTGCTTTATTTATGAAACATGTAATAATGTAATGTTATGATAGTACATTA
This sequence comes from Artocarpus hirsutus, assembly GCA_946598075.1. NCBI lineage: Eukaryota > Viridiplantae > Streptophyta > Magnoliopsida > Rosales > Moraceae > Artocarpus > Artocarpus hirsutus. The sequence continues at coordinate 177,789 of CAMOHE010043364.1, read as the reverse complement.
AAATAATTAAAAATAATTATTTGATGTGCTAAACTAAGAGTTTATGATTTATTAATTTTATACATGAGCCAAAAGATGATGTTATTGGCAAAAGTAGAATTTCCAACTTACAAAGATTATGTGAAAATTCCTATGTGATAATAGTTCAGTAAAAGAAACCCAGATCAATAATGACCATGAGCTCCATACCATAAATTAAAAATGGTAAGCACCAAGTTCAAGAATGCAAGAATTTCAATGTTTTGAATGTGTATAATTAATTATTGTACACATTAATAATTATGTAAGGTTTATTATTATTGTTGTTGTAATAACAATGACAATAATAGTAATATCAGTTATTAAAATAATAGTGAATAAGAAGAAGAATAAGAGCATTGATGGTGTCCACAAACGCTGACCTATTGGTAAGATGTGGACCCATAAATGACTCTTTACAAGAAATAATTCGTGAAGCACGAGATTATGCTAAGTTTGAAATTTAAAATTAAATTGACTTTTGATAGTCAATTTAATTTACAAAACTTTTAAAAATTACAATTATTGTTTTTAAAATGAAACTTGAAGTTTACAATATGAAAGTTTTTAATGAAGAGAATATGTTATAAATTTTAAAGTTTTTAAAAGTTGAAAATAATAGTAAATAAATAATAATAATAATAATAATAATAAAATAGTTATATTGAGCAAAGTTTTAAATACACAATATCTTTCTTAGAATTCATATACATATATACATATATGCATACAGTTGTGAAAATAAATAATCATCGATTTTGAAGACAAATGTATCAAAGTTTATTGTTTCAAAATTAAATCACAAAATCCATATAATATGGATAAAATTATGAAAATGATTTTTATGTTAAAATGAATATTGTAGTAACACAAAAAAATAAAAAAATATATAAAAAAATGCATCAAGTGAATTGAAAATTTGTGTGATTTTTTTTAAAGTGTAAATAAATCACAGTTTTTAAAAGTACAATTATATCCACAAAAATTTAAAAGTTACAGATCAAATTTGATCTACCTGATACTGCACGGTTTAGACTGTGTGGACCACAAGTTGTCTATAAATACATGACAAAAAAAAAAATCTGACCAGCCAATAGAATCAGCTCGTCCCTCTCTCTCTCTACTTTCTCTCTCTCCTCAAACTCAGTCCAAGATCTGGCCACCATTTTCGACATCTCCCACACTGTTGGAAAGGTCTCGTGGAGCTGAGTTCGACGGTGTGTCGTGCCACCGACAACTCCGCCAAAGCAGCTCTTACACGTCGATCAAAGTGGCCTGAAATCATAAAATTTTTGATGTGATATCTCCTCCGTCCGAGCTCCGATCGACACGATCTTGGTGTCAACGGACTCAGAACGAAGAGACGAAGAGAAAGACACCAATCTCCCAGCTCGATTTTGGCTAGAGAAGCTTCGTCGGAGCAGCTCCATTTTCGCCGCCGCGCCACCCCCTCGATGCCGCGATTCATGGCGGCATTGTGACACACCGCCACCACCATTGCACTCAGAAGGCGACGGGGAGTAAACCCCTCACCCAATTTCACGCCACAGCCGCTGTTCGTCAGAGTTCCACCTCAATGTCATCCACCACCGCGACAGCCACCGACGCCGGCGTTCCCGATCCCGTAGCTCCAAATTGATTGGGGGAAAAGACTCAGAGGATCACGTGGAGAGTAATCCCCCAACCAATTTCATGGAAACCTCGCCGGAGCACCCCAATCAGCCTCCCTCCTTGTGCGCCGCTGCGAGAAGCCTTGGGCTGTCGTTCGGCGCGACAACGTGAAGCACCACTGCCCCCAACTTGCTCAAACGACCGTGGGGAACAAAACTCCCAAGCCAATTTGGCCGAGCCATCGTCGGAGATAGTAGATCGGAATCTCCATTTTTGCCGCCAATGTCAAGCTTCGATTTGCTATGTTAAAGGCCGAATTGGACAAAATTGACACTGCCATTGGACTCAAAAGGGCCAAATTAGGGAGGGTAGGCCTGAGCCTAGCTGCCAACAAAGCCAATTGACGGTGGTCAACGGCCGGTCAACCACCACTTCGGGTTTTTATGATTCGGACCTCCGATCGAAGATCCGAGACCACCTCTCAACTCGTTTTGACGCTATAAACGTGATGGTGACCTCCGTTCGAGCAAATTCTACTCTGGTGAAAATCATTTAGTACTAACTATACGCGGATCGAGGCGACTCAAACTGCAGTAACGGAGTCCAGAATGATGTTTTCAGCAATAATAAATCTCTATGGAGAATTCCTAGCCATCCACGGCCGCTCGAGGAGCATTGCTGAGGATGCTGCGTAGACTGCAGATACAGCAAGATGCAACTGGACCCGCTCAGCTTGGAGTCCAGGTAAGTAGGAATCTCGCCTACAGTATGAATAGTTTTAAAAAAATTAATTTTAAATATTTTCATAAAATTTATGAAAATGCATTATTAGTGATTTATTACACTGTTATATGTTATGATGTGATATGTTATGTTATGACATGATGTGAAATTGCCATGATGATGATGTGATGAATAATGTGTGATGCATTCAATATTTAAATTATATTGTTTGATCACCTTCAAGTGAAGCATGATTATGATTTAAGATTCAAGAATTATGAAATTATGATGTCATGTAATGATAAGTCATACTGCGTACATACAATAATGCAATTGAAATTTATAAGACAAGTTAAGGGTGACGTACCAACCTCCCGACCCATGGGGAGGCTCCATGTTAAAGAAAAGAATAATCTTGGTGTCGTTGGGACCTCGCAAACCCTAACTTTTCAAGACTCGCGTGCAATTGGTTCGATCACTGGGCCCAAAGTAAGAAGATAAGATACAGCTTAAATAATTAAGCATAATTCAAGTTGATAAACAAGCATAAAATGCTAATGCATATTTTTATAAAAATGGTTTTTATTTACATTTTGCGAGACTAATTTCCTACTTGCTGAACAAAAGCTCATTTAAGAATGTTAATGCTGTAGGTAAGAAAACCTGTCAGTGGCACTTGATGGGCAGTGGTGAGCAGCGGACGAATATGGGCAGTGGTGAGCAGCAGACGAATGGTGAAGATGGGAATGGATACCGCTCACGCAATACAATATTTTTGCATTTTTATTTTACGAATTTATGCATATTTTATTTTACAAAATTTTGTATGTTGACACCTTACGAAAATATGTGCACATAAATAAGTAAATAATTTACGTAATTATGCTTTAAAAACCGAGCTTGTAATTACACAATCTTGGTTTAGAAGATTTTAAAGTTTAAGAATGTTGCAATAGACAATGCAACAAATACACGAACTATTTAAGTAAGAAAATTATAAATTTATTTAGGATTAAAAACGATTATTAAAGTTTTATGTTATGTTAAGAAATGAATTTTATGGATTTGTTTCTATGAAATTATTATGAAAGTTTAAAGGAAAAAGCTTTAAGAAATTAGTATCTTAAGCTTAAAAGTTTAAGTTATAAGAAATTATGTTTTGACTAGTTTAAGAAGGTTGATGCAACAATTGTGCGAAGTTTTCAAGTGAGAATGTTATATGATCATTTATAATAAGAAAAGGTTTATATAAGTTTATGCCAAAATAAGTAATGATTTTTATGAATATGTTTTAGGAAATTACTATCAGAAAAGTTTAGATGAATATGCTTCAAGAATTATTATTATTATGACGATTTAAGTAAACGAGTTCCAAGTAATTATTATTATGATAAGTTCTGAAAAGATTAAGTTTTAAAATATCAATATGTTATGTTTAAGATGTTAAATTATAAGTAAAATATATAAATGATTTTTAAGAAAGTTTGAAAGAACATTTAAATAAGATTTTATTTTAATATTTAATTTAAAATTATTTTGAAAATAGTTTTATTTAAATTGAGAAATGTCCTTAAAGTAATAGTTGCTAAATAAGCATCCTTATGTTTAAAAAAAAAGTTCAAGGAAATTATTATGGTTATGTTAAAACGTAATTATTATTATTACGTTAATATCACGTTGAGAAATTTATGTTATTATGTTTGGTTTACGAAATTAAGTTTTAAGAAATGATTATTATATCTTTTAAAGTTACACGTTGAGAATTCTTTATTATCAAGAATTCATTTATTACTAAGATTTAGAAAACAATTATTATTCATTCTAAGGTTTTATGCTAAGGATTCCATAACAAGAATCCATTTAAAAAAAAAATTTATTCCAAAATTTTTGTATTTTATTCTTAAGTATGTTAAAGTTTACGACCATGTTTAAGTTAACTAACGGCCATATAGGGAGGGTCATCACACTTTTTATCACACTAGTTAATTATGTAACACAAATTTGAAACTTCAATATCTATGTCATAAATATAAAGATTCAATTATGAGCCAAAATATCCTTTTTAGTACTCTATACTCGTTTTGTATTTACAAAGCAAAATGATATATTGCAAAATTAATTAAAAAAACAAAATTGACTTTTCACAACCTACAAATTAGGTTCAACATTCAAGGTATGAAAAAAAATATTTTTAAAAATTATGTGACACCTTTTTAATATTTTCTAAACAACATAGTATCAATATGGTGTATTATTAAAATATAGTAACCAAAATTATTTAAAAACACTAATTAAATAAATAAAAGGCAAAATGATCTTTACAAATATTTTTGCAAAAGCTCTTAAAAAAGGTAAATTTTCATAAAAGACAAGTCATTGAGCTCGTTTGGTTCATGGATTTTTTTTTAAAAAAAAACCTTTGAATAGAAATTTATTATTTATTTATTTATTTTTGCGGGACAATACATAGCAGCCAAAAAGATTTGAACCCAATTGTTTTTTTCTAATTCAAATCCTTCAACAAAGGGGCAACTGTAATTTCAATAAAAATGAAGGGCACTAGTGCAATTCTGTTTACTTTTTATCCACAGGCGCGTCTCAAACGGTGAATTAGTTTCTACTTTCTGTCAAGCAGACAGGGAACTGAAACTGATTCAGCCCCAACGGCGTCGTTTTTCTGTCCCGCATCGTTTTTATCTCTCCTCTCTCTTTCTTTCTCTAAACCTCGTACTAGAAAATTAGAAAAGTGACTCAAAACTCAGAAACCCATTTTCAACAAAAACCTTAAACCAGTCACCCAAAAAAAAAACCTCCTAGGATTTAGGGGCAAAAAAGAAGATTTTTTTTCCTTCCTCAATCGGCGGCCAAGGAGAGAGAGAGAAATGGAGGGAGTTGGGTCGCGATTGGGCCGGGCGTCGTCGCGGTACGGCCCAGCAGCGACGGTTTTTAACGGCCCAGTACGAAAGTGGAAGAAGAAGTGGGTCCACGTGTCCTCATCCTCCACCGTCAGTTACCAGTCCCAATCCAACGGCCAGAACAACGACAGTCCCCGCCTCCTCCTCCGCCGCTGGACTCCTCTCTCCCCGACGACGTCCGCCGCCGAGGAGCCGCCTCGAAGGAAGTTCCGTTATACTCCTGTGAGTCTATATTCGTCCGTACATGCAATATGAGTTGTTAGGGTTTAAGATTTTTGGGATTATTTTTGTTTAATATGTACTTTCTGAGCTTCAATGGAGGATTTTGAATCATGATTTAATTGGTTTAAAACGGATATTGTTTTGGCTTTTTGGTTTTTTTTTTTGGAAATTTTTTGTTCTAGGTTCCTACTAGTTAAAAAAAAAAAAAAAAACACTCTTATAGAACAAAGCCTGTAAAATCTTAATCTTTATCCAAAAGGAAAACCCGTTAATTTTTCTAGAGAAGAAAGTTCAAATCTTTTTTTTAATGATAAATTAGATTTTAATATGATATTCTGCTGCTAAATCTTGTGGTGGATGCTTAATTGAGAACCTTATTCATGTGAATTTTTGTGATTAGATGGTGATTTTCAGCCTTAAAAAAGGAGAAAAAAAAAAGGACTTAAAACTTTTTTTTTTGTCATGTAAAGAAAAAGTTGAGAAGGGAAAATTGACTTTTTCCATAAAAAGAAGAAACTCAATTAATTTTTGATGTCGTTTGTTTAAATTTGGTGTCGTTTCTTTTGCCATGATGGTCGTTGTTGAGATTGTCTAGAATTTCAATTGACTTTTTCAGATTGCTGTTCTAGAAGATCAACAGAAGAAGGTGGGTGAGAAAAAGGTGGAAGATGAAGCCAAAACAAGTGAGACGCATGCCCGCCTGGCTCCAGCTCCACCTCTGGCTACTGCTATGCCAATGCCGCCGACCATGAGCGACGAGGAGGAGCTGCACGGGAAGCCGAACGTCTCTTATGATTTCAATGAAGAAGATGAGGTAACACTTTTCAACTCTTACTGTTTTTGATGATATTTACAAACTAGTCAGCAAAAATGTTATTTATGTGTATGCGCGTGCCAGGATGTGTGAACGGGGATTTCACGGTGGGGAACCTGATGCAACTGTAGAATTTAAATCATTTCAAATGGCTAAACACCATTTTGGGTTTGTTTTATGGGCAGCATCGTTACGCCCGCTTCATAATTTCTTGATCATCACTGTCTGATTTAAACTGTACAGTTGAGAATGCATCTTAGGCAACCAAAGGGTTTAGAATGTTTTTAATATCACAAGCATCAATTTTATTGCCCGTTTATCTTGGAGTGCTTTGTTGTGTCAATCAATATATGAGAGATATTGGGGCCAAGTAGAAATTGAAAAACCTGAGAACTTTAATATTGTTGCATAATAGTGTAATACCTCCTCTCAAAAGCATTGAATTGGTAAGCATTTGCATAAAACCATTCACCTAGATGAAAAGGCCTAGATTCCAGATTGTGGGTATTCTTGTTATGGCATAGTTTCTTTTGTTTTGTGGTATGGTAATAAGATCTTCCGAAACAGCTAAAATTCTATCACCCCCAGAGTTTTGAGCCTGCCTTCTCCCATGTTTATGATTTCAGATCACTGCCTACATTTACCACTTACAGTAGATTGTTTTGAACCTATATAACGAAGATAGTGATTAGGATTCAATAATTGACCGAAATTTTGTACCGCAAATGACTCCGATCACCAATTGAAAAATTCAATGCATTTACCAACAAATTTGATTGTCCGTACAATAAAGATGCAAATTAAAGATTGTCTTAACAGGAGCGGGCGCAGAGATTTGGGAATTTGTTTTTTTTCACCAATCAATGTGAAAACTAAGAGAGAGGATTGTTTTTTGGAATTGGAGGGGAATAATTTGTAGTGATGATCTGATTGTGGAATAGTTTTCTTGGCAGGATTCGAACCTAAGCAATTTGGATCTGGGGTTGGGCTTGAAAGGACCCGGTGACAACCTCGATGCCGATATGAAGGAATCTCCAACAAAGAAAGAAAGCTCAAGCGGGTTTTGGTCGATGATAAGGCCTAAAGCATCCCCTTAGGCCAAAGCCGACGCTGGACGAAAATGGTGTGACATAGTTGGCATTAATCTGTCTTTCGTCAACCGCTCATCCTCATCTTGTGATTAAGCCGTATTCTTGAAAGCTGTAGGATTACGTACTAGTTTCTCTGCATATTCTTAGCTTTTTTAGGTGGTTGTAGTACAAAAATAGGTACAAAATACGTAGACACAACTGTCCGTATGTATGCGTTCACCTGTGAGAGTGGCCTTTTTAACAGTTCTGTTTATGTATGTAATCCCCTAAAAGTTGTGGAACTGTTTTTCTCTTCCAATTTTCAAATCATGACGTGACCAACCCAAATTCCATACCACAAATTGCGAAGACAGGAAGAATCATTACTACAGTTTCACCACTTAAGACATTTAAGGACAAATTACCAAACTAGAGGTTGGAACTTCGGCTTTGGAAAAAAACTACCTAAAGTGTTTAGCAACTTTGGCTTGAACTCAAGTTTAAACTGAAAACTGTTGGATATGAGATGGATATGAGAGTTACATACTGTAATATATTTCTACACGTTGTTTAAGTTTTAACTCAATCTAATCCAGGATTGTCAAACACAAAACAAGTCTTAAGACCACAACTACGGTACAAGTTAAACCAGTCATTTTTGGTCCTCTCTTCAATTAATTCATTAGCCTGAATGATGGAAAAAATCAACATGCTCTGATTAAATTTGAACTACAAAAAAGAAAAATTTCAAGCCGTTCGGGTCTTTTTACCATCTGCACTTGTAAGAAACACTCATATCACATGTAGCCATGCCTTCCACATTATTCGCTACTTTTATAAACGAAAAGAAAAAAAAGGGTTATCCCGTCGTCCGGCACTCGACAAAACAAATGTAGATACCAATTGAGATAAAAAATAATTGTTCTATATTTCATGATGGAAAATAGCACCTGCCGCTGATCTAGCTAGAAAAATTATTACCATTGATACATTTCTCAAAACATATGCAAAATTTATTGTCTGATAACCGGAAGCCAAGTCAATAACTCTCTTCAAGCTTGAGAGCCTTTCTCAGCAGCTGTCTTTGTTTGTTACAATCATTCCTTATCAGCTGCATCTTTGTCCACCTCTTGAGTTACACCAACTTCAGCTGGCCGAATAACTCTGTCGTAAAGCATGTAACCCGGCTGCAATACAAAAATATGTAAGATGGTCGTTAATATCTGCCTCACCTAAATACAGTCTTCAAACTGAGGATATGAAGAAATACACTATATGAAGAAATACACTATGGCAGAGCTCTATTTTAAACGGTCAGATTTGTATCAAATTTCATCAATACTTATATAAATCTTTTATTTTGATGTGATTTGAATCAGATCTAACGTTTAGAATTACACACACTACCTAGCCGTAGAAAGGTCCCAAAAACAACGGGGAAACACAACAAAATAAAAGGAATAGTGGTACCTTTAGAACCACAGCAACAGTGCCTGGAGGCTTGGAAGCATCCGCCAATTGGAATACAGCATTATGCTTGTGCGGATCAAATGGCTCATTTGTAGGGTCATATTTTTCTACACCATACTTTTTAAATACCTGTAACCAAAAGGCATTATTGTTCAAATAGTGTCAACAAAGCACATTCACATTATTTCCAGCATGCTAGCCCATATTAGTAAATATAGCAAGTATGTTACAACTTGCAGCATGGGTTTCGTCAACACGGACAGAGTAGTAGTGCATTAGGGAGTTTGGGAAAAGTGTTTGAACCAATTTTAGTTGAAAACATTGTAGCATGTGAGAACTTTACACTGTAACAACCAAAAGTTACGGTTGAAACTAAGACTATCAAGGGAGAGGAAAGTTCATAGTTATCAAAGGTGAGCTTTCTTTTTCATCCTATGATGTTTAATTAATACGACCAAAATGTTCACAAACACCTAACTCTCTATCTTCTCTTAAAGATTAAAACAAACGGAAAATTGTATGATTGAGAGGTGACTAGTGGTGAAGAGAAAGTCTTATACCTCTGAAAGTTGTTTCTGTGTCATCTCAACACCTTCTAGAAGTGTTTTAAGAAGGGGGGCAGTGCCGGCTGAATCCTTCGATGTATCAATCTTTGCAAAACTCTCTTTGACAACCGAGGAAGCTCTTCCCAAGTTGTCCGCAACATCAAGTAAACTCTTTGCAAAACTCTGCAACAAAATTCCAAGCAACCCATCAGCATATGACTTCAAAAAAGTTCACCAAACTATTAATTAAGAGGAAACAACAAATATCAGGGCCAAAAAAGGATGTTAATACAGAACCTGAATGGCGAATTTCTTCGAATTCTCAGCTTCGCGACGCGTCCTGTCCATGACATTCTCCATTTCTGCATAGCTTCTGAGGACCTTATCTTGCATCTTCTCAATCTCCTTGTGCTTCAACTTCAGAAGCTCTTCCTTCTCAGCCACAAGCTTCACCAGATCATCCATAGACAGGTTATCCTCCGAATCCAAATCCGAATCTGAATCAGAAAACGCAGTTCGTTTAGTACCACTTCTCCTTCTCTTAACAGCTTGAGACATGGTAGGCTGAGATTCAGACATAGAACCTGATTCTTTTGCCTGACCAGCTACTTCACTCTCAGTTTGATCAGAGACTTTGGCGTCTCCATTGGTTTTCGCAGACTCACCTCTGTTCTCCACGTTTGACCCATTCTCCTTTTCAGCCTCAGGAGATGCAGATGAAGCAATTCCAAATCTTTGAAAATGGGAAGAGCTCAAATTGAATAAAGATACCTGACTAGGAACCAACTAAAAAAAAAAAGATAAATCAGTAAATTTCAAAGATTTGGAATGCCATTTTGCCTTTCAAAGCCTCAGTTTACTCTCAACCTCAAGAAACACAAAAATTATACAAGCAGAAATCGAAAAAATAACAATGAGAAGAAAAAATGAGCTTTATAAATATCATTATCTGAACTTGTAAACAAAACCGGTTAAAAATAAAAAAGCTTTATTGAAACAAAACTTTAAACTCCATAATCAATAAATTTTTGGATAGCCATCTCACATTCCAAAGCCTCAAACTCTAAACCTAAAGAGACAAAAACTCAGACACAAAGGGAGCTCAAGAAATTAATGACGAATTCCAAAAAGAATTAGTGAACAAAAACCGTCACTCTATAGTATTAAATAGAGAATCAGGGCATTATTTAGCACATATTTCATAACAGTTTAGTAAAAACCCAAATACTCAATCATGAAACGTGCTTTAAATTCCAAAACAAACGCTTTAAGAGGAGAAAAACTTCAATTTTCTTAGAAAAAAAAAAGAAATAGCATAAGAAAAACACATTTGGCCAACAATACAAACGGAATTGAACATTAACTACATCTATTGACCAAAAATTCTACAGGAAACCTAAAACCCCAGCAAAACCCTAACGAGTAAAGGCGTAAAATTTTTGGGGATTTAGGGTACCTTGTTGGAAGATTCATTGATAAGAGAGTGAATCTGATTGGAGAGGCTCGGAAAGTGATGGTTTTGTGGGGAAGAGAGGAGTGAAGAACTCCTGGGGATGGTTCTGGAAACGCGAGCTAAAACCCTAGAAACGAACATTGCTAAAAAATTTGAGTTTTGACAGAAAAAAAAAATGGGGAAAAGCTAACTTGGGATTTGATTCTTGAACGAAAGGCAGGATTAGGCTTTTGGGGTTGATTGGGGTTTTAGAAAGAGGGAAGATAGAGAGAGAAAACGAGGGAAAGAGAAGGAAATCAGCCCACAGGAAAAAAGGGCAGTCGGGAACTTTGGGTATTGGGGTTTTCGTTGAGATATTTTCTAGTTGACGAAAATGCCCTTTCCAATCAAGACGACAATGTCGTCGTTTTTGCACTTACGAAGACTTTCCTTTGCGTTGCAAAGTAGAAAATTTGTAGCCTGTGTAAGGGTATTACCGTCCACTCATCTAGAAAGTTTTCTAAATGGATTGGAAGACTCCAGAACCTTTTTGCTTGGAACTTCTGGAACAAGCAGTTTGAAGCCAGCACTGCGAAAACGACACCATTCAGCAAGCGTGTGGATTGGAATCCATGCGGCGCTAGCAAACTTGAAAGCGTGTGTACTTTGCAGCCAGCAATGCTTAAACGACACATATAGATAGCATATGGATTTGAAAACATGTGGCCTCTCAGGATGTTAGCACTCTTTTCCTCTTTTTGTGATGAGAAGTTTGTGTGGGGTAGAAGAAATGTCCCATCAGTTTAGGAATTTATAAAGTGTTTGGTAAACAAAGTTAAAATTAATTTTTTGATTTAAAATATTATAGTATATAAGAGTTTTATATTGTCATAATTTTTTTATTTTATTTTAACATGTAAAAGTTTTATATTATTTGTTAACTAAAAAATTGATTAAAACTATACTTGCAAACACCCTATAATAGGAGGCGTTTATCTAACCCAATCTAAGATATTTTAGTCATATAACATCCAATTCAATTAAAGGACAGATTTTAAAAATTTCATATAATCCAATCCAGTAGTGGCATATCATCCAATCTAATTAAAGTCAGTTTAGGTTGGATTGCTTCTATTGGTTTTTAACTTAAGGCTTTTTGTACATTGTTTCCCTTCTTTGACCTATGCATATGGTCTTTTTAACATGTTTGACTATAATTGAAAGAAAAATAGCAAAAATTAACACTTATAAATCATAAACTGGTAAACATAACAAGTTCAGTAAAAAAATGGCAAATATAAAAAGAAACATAGTCCATGGATTAAATTCTTTAGGTTTTTATTATGAGTTTTTGATTTAATATGTATAAGTTTATAGAAAATACATTAAATTTTAGACAAATATATTTTGTAAATCAATAATTTTTACATAGTAAAAAGATGATCTTTTCAACTCATCATCATTTAAATTGGTAAAAATGGAACAGAGAGAGGTGGGAGAAGAGATCAAATCCTTGGTTTAGTTGGAAGGAAGAGAGGGATAAGAGGAAGGGTGGAGGGATGAGTTATCCTAATAAGCCCGTCAAAACCACTCCTTCTAATGATGAGAGGATTCACCAAATCTACCATATTTATATTTAAAGAAACAATTTTAATCTTGATAAAATTATTAATAAATAGTAAAATTGAATAATATAGTAATTAGACGAAAAACTATTATCAATCCTTTCAACTATCCCTCTTTCATACTAAACAACTTGAGAGATTGTTATAATTATCTTCATCCTTCTCATTCACTATTTATCCAACTCTCTGCCTCTCTCGTACCAAACGGAATTAAGAGTTTTATACTGTTTGTTGGTTGGAGCCAATGCTACCAGCCGAGATGCCAAACGTAGGAGTAATAATTATAACGCACCCTTGTTAAAATTTTTTTTGGAAAAAACAGACCAAATTGGGCGAATAATTACAATAACCATCACAAACATAGGACTACAAAGAAGAAATGTAAGATTCAGTTACTGATATCCGAATCCATACAGAAAAAAGAGCTGAGAAAATAATCCAAACAGATTACTTTTGTTTTCTTCTTTGCTAGCCTATGTGGTTCACTGCCCTTCTGCTACAGCTGCTTCTTTTTCAGAAAAATAATCATGCCTGAAAGTGCAAAGAATGATTACACAACTGCATGAATATATTACAGAAAATATTGAGCCAAATACCATATCAAAGCTTTGAATTTTGAAGTGAAATGGGGTCATTTTCCTTATGAGTTGTGAAATCATGAAACATATCAAGTTCTTTTCTTTCACAAATGAGCACAATATGTAATTTTTTTATTTTTTATTTTTTTACCAAAACTACTTAGGATTGAAAATACGTCCTTTTAATGCCATGAAATAGATAGGAATCTGTTCCTTATTCTCAAATCAAATACCGAAATTGAAGAATACTGTATTCCAGCTTACTTTATTTTTCGTGATAGCTGATAAATCCCTGTAAGAGACATTGCAAAATTAACACTTGAGAGATTCCAGTTTTTCTGCATAGAAGTTCGGATAATTAGAATTGGCCGCAGCTAAGCTCGTGTTCCCAAATCTACGAGCTCTCTTTAGCAAAAGTATGTACATAGAAAACAAACAAACATTATTGTACCTTCTATAATGTCTACAGATCTATGTCATAGGTCATTGGCGCAAAAGCTAGTAGGGTGTTTGACATGACGGTTAGAATTATTGGTTAGAACTATAAATACCGTAGCATGTAAAAGCTTTACACTGTAACAACTTTTTTCTTTGTACTATAGCATGTGAAACTATAAGTTGTTTCTAACTGAAAGTTGATTAGAACCAACTTTGTCAAACAAACTAATAATTAAAGTGAATGAGGAAGCTGTATACAAGAGGAAAGAAGGCATATAAAGTGTGTAAGACTCTTGATGAAATTGATAATTTTTTTTTTTGGTTATTTAGATGTGATAGTTATCATACTAAGAAGGGTTAAATCATTAGACAACTAGATTATAAATGTGATGTGATGTTATGGTTTGGTAGATAATATTTGTCCCCTACAACAAAATTTTCTAAATTAAAATTTTTTAAATTTTTTATGTGTCAGTTTAAAGCTGTTAAAACAGAAAACTTATCATACCGGCGAAATCACCATACCCCAGCGTGTCCATATAAGTCCAGAACACGCGACAACTGCATAATAAACCAGTTATGATACCAAATCCGTTGCTAAAGTGCAAAATATTTCTCATTTCTCAACAAAGGTAAGTCTTTCTTTCTTTCCAAGAGACACTATGCATACCTATTTGTTGAGGATAAGAGAGCTTCTCAGGAGGTCTTGAGAAGTCAGCAGCGTTTGCTATGCTTATACCCCATTTGAAAGTTGGTGCCCAAAAATGAACTGCATTATCACTATTTTAGTCATTTGTAATAAACGAAATGCGCAAAATTTTAAAGATCAAAATCATTTTTAAGTCATAAATTACGGGTCAAATATCATTTTAGTATCTGACTTTTAAAACTTATTAGAATACGTCCTCAATTTACCAAATTATGCTAAACCGGTTCTTTTGTCCATTCGACTATTAAGGCCTTAATAAATAAGGTACCCCAAAGTTTTAGTTCATCCTGCACTTGTCCATATTTTTTCAAATCCGAAAAATTTCTTTATATTTTCAATCTATTCCAAAATTATCATCTCAGTTTTTCTAAAGAAATAAAATATAACCTTTGACTGGTCATTGCTAAAATTGCATAAATGTCCTTAACAATCATATATTTAATTATTATCTTAAATATTAATAAATAAGAAATTAAAATTATTAAATATTAATAAATGAGAAATTAAATTTAGAGGTGAAAAGGTAGAAATTTCAATAAAACAAATTCTGTTTATAAAAAAAAAAAAACCCTGAACTTAATAGATTAGAGGATATGTAATTGGAATTTTGAAAATATTCCTCTATTAAAGAGATAATTTTTGAAAAGCTTAGGGGTAATTTTGGGATAGTATAAAACATGGAGAATTTAGATCATCAAAAAGATAGGATTAACATGGGATTTAGCTAAAACTAAAGGGCTTTTTAAATTTTCTCCATACAAAATACCCGGATACAAATTTCAATCTTTTACCAATGGGAACATAGTCCATGACGATCCCAACAAGAAGAGAATAAAATAAAAGCGGCCCATCACATAAACATATCAATTAAAGAGAAGCTGAGAGAAGATTAGAAACAAAAAAAATGGAGAAAGGGAAGGAAGAACAAACTAGTTTTAGGTCCAGCCGGGTGATTCCACAAAGCTTGGAGCTTGCTAGCTGCCATGGGATGTATCTAAGGTCTCTCTCTGTCCCTCTCTCTCTCTCTCTCTCTCTATATATATATATATATATGACAGATTCATTGGACGACTTAGAAATCGTTTGAGTATATTTTTTCTTATATATTTACTCATATTTTATTATTGTTGTTTTACTGAAATATATCTTATTACAACAAAGATGGAGAAGGCGACTTGTATTTATCTTGAACTTTGCTTGCGTATTGTCCATTTGGAGCTTCTTATCGGTTTGCCCTAGTGCATGTTTTTAAATATTAAATTTAGTTTAAAATAATGTCAAAATAAAGTATACAAAATTTGTATATTGATTGATGCCGTGGATTTAGCCTTGAAAAGTTTGAAGTCCAGCTCAACAGACCAATGGCAAGAGTACGGGTCAATTGTCGGCATCCCATTCAAGTGCATCACCGCCGGTTCAAATCGTATTTTTAACGATGTTTAAACTTTCAGTTCAAACTATATTGTCAGGCGGCCTACCGGTCATCTTGAGGTGGCCCACAACGAGTGATAATAAAAATATACAAAATTGACGGAACTTAATAATGGTTTGATGTAAAATGTCATTATTTACTAGAGAAGAAAAGTTTGCTTTGCATTATTCGCATGACATTTTCCTGTTGTCGTTTATGCGTGGAACGACATCTTGTTTGTTGCTGCAAGTCAATGTCGTTTGTGGAATAAACGACACTGTCATTTGTTGTGTAAAGTTCCTGCAGAGTACTTTAGAGGTTCCAAGGAAAAAATTTCCTGCTGTAGCTCATAGCAGATATTGAAATAATTAAGAAAGGGCTTTAAAATTGGTGGGCAATAAATGATTATAGCCGTTTGGGTTATAGTGTCAAAACTGAAAAAGTCAATAAAATGAGGTCTAAGGGTAAATGTCCCATACCTTGTTTCTTTTTCATCTTTTTTTTTTTTCAGACCTAGTATTGGACATAGCTCAACAATAATTCCAGAAAGCGTAAAGATGGAATCACCTCTTCAAAAGAAAAAAGAAGTATCAATATTGCACATTCCTCAACTATGAGATCATACAAAACGGAGAAAATATGTAAATTTAAAATTTATATCAGGCGGTCTAGAATCGTGCACTCCTATAGAGGTATTTAATACCATTACCCCTTAATTTTTTTGCAATATAAAAGAGCATAAAATACCTTTGTACCATCAAGTGTAAATTGTTGAGCTGTTCAAAAACTCTCCCACTTAAGGAAATTGACAAATTAGCTTGGCATCTTGCAAATAACTAGAAGGCAGAGCATCATTATGCATCCCACTTGAATATTTTCCAAACCCACAAACCAAATTAGGGGAATGATTTTTTGCTAAAGAAATTAGGGGAATAATTACAATAACCATTACAAGCATAAGACTTCAAAAAGAAATCTCATATTCAGCTCTGCAAAAACTAATATCCAAATCCAAACAGAAAAAGAGCCGACTCCCATAAATCCATGTTGGCCTATGCGGTTTTTCATTGCCCTTCTGCGACAGCTGCTTCTTTCTCAGGAAAATAATCATGCCTGTAAGTGCAAAGAAATACGATGAGTACAGGAATGTGCAGCAAATTTTGAGCCAAATACTAAACTAAATTTAGGAACGTAGTACAAACCATAAAATTGCAATTTGAACCAACTTTGTTATAGTGTTCTCGCACAAAATTTTTAAATTTCAAATCAACTTTAGTTCAAACTCTTACTTTGAACTCGGAGAGAATTTCAACAGTTATTTGAAGTGAGATATCAAGTTGTTTTCTTTCTCAAATGAGTGGTTGAACACAATTCCTAAACTTATTTACCAAAACCACTTTGGATCGAAATAAATCTTGAAATAGTTGGTAAGCTGTCTCCCATTCTCAAATCATATATTGAAACTGAAGAATATTGTATTCCAGCTTACTTTATTTTTCGTGATAGTTGATACAACCCTGTCCCAGCCATGGCAACATTAACACTCAAAAGATTCCAGTTTTTCTGCATCAAAAGTTCTGAGAATTAGAACTGTCGGTAGGAGGTAGCTAAACTTGAGTTGAGAAGAAGTAAGAAAAAACACCAATTCTAAGAGATTTGTTTGGCAAGAGCACATACATAGAAAACAAACACCTTATATATATCGTACCTCCCACAATTTCCAATCTAGCTTATAGGTCCTTGGTGCAAAAATTACACAATTCCATAACATTTCAAGCACTAAAAGACCAGAATTGATATTAAATTTTGATATTTTCTCAAGTGATCTATTGATCAAGCATCATAACTTGAAGCAAAATAAGTCTAGAAAGGACCATAGCTATCTCTTTCATAAGTGTTAGGAGGAAACTTAGTTAAGCTTGGCATATGCAAAACATGCAAGCAAGATAAAAGGATCAACATTTCTTACAAGAAAATGAGGAAGCAAAATATAGGAACAAGCAAAAGGAAAGTGTTAAATTACTAGACAACTGAATTGTTTACGATTCAAGACAAAATTGACTAAAAATTTTAGCAGATTCTGATGTTAATACCGAACTAAGAAGGGTTGATTATTAGAAAACTAAATTATCCTACTGTTTCTTTTTTAATCTAATGTGATGCTAACATGACCAAATGGTCAAAAATTGTGTCCTGCCTGTAGGAATTTTTTTATATCAGAATTCTCCAAATTTTAATGCATTGGATTAGATCTTCTAAAACTGAAAATTTATCATACCGGCGTGATCACCATGCTGTAGCGCGACCATATAAGTCCGGTACATGTAACAGCTGCATAAAAATGTAATGTGAAATTTATCATATTTCTCAACAAAAGTGTTTTCTTCCCCTTTCTTTCTAAGAGATATTATGCATACCTATTTGTTGAGGATAAGAGAGCTTCTCAGGAGGTTTTGAGAAGTCAGCAACGTTTGCTATGCTTATACCCCATTTGAAAGTTGGAGCCCAAAATGAACTGCAAGTTTCATTCCATTAGGCCTTTAAACAAAATGAAATGCACAAAATTAGAGCTTTTGGGAACGCAGTTGGAATTAAAAAATATAGTTTCCACCGACTTTTGATTCAAATTTTGTGAGAGAAATACTACACCAAGAGTTAGTTGTAGTTCCAACTGTATTCCCAAATGCCCTATTAAAATGTTGAAAATCATGATATATTAATAGTCTGTTTGGGAGAGCAGTTGGAATCATTTTTATAGTGGAGATAGTTTTTTTGTTTAAATTTTGCAAGAGAAAATACGATAGCAAAAACGGTTGGAGCCGTGATTGCCAAACAAGTGCTAAACAATGTGTTGGGGAATGTTGAAATATGCTACCGTATTTTATGGGTGTTTGATCAATAATTTACAGCTATACGATTACAAAGTTCTCATGTATCTGTGATTTTTTCCGAATTTGCCTTTGGCATGTTTTGTCTTCCTCCTTTCTCCAAAATATCATAGAGCGAAAATGTAACGAAGCTTTTGTTTTAAGATGGTATCCAAGCCGGTCTCTGACAACATTTAAAAAAAATTCACTTATCTCCATAACACCCAAGTCCCATAACCTCACCGGACCCAAACAAGATGCTTTTACATTGTCTGATCCTCGTAGCACCACCTACATCAAACCACCGCAACCTACCCCTTGTTGCTTGGACTTCTTGCTGTCAAGCCTCTAGCTTCTGTCTCGACCAGCCAAATCATGCAGATACATCAACGAGTCTATATAGTTGAATCTTTTTAATTACCACCACAAATCCGCTTCAGATCATCACCCTAATTGTTGAAACCAACGCCGGAAAACTCCATCAAAGAAGTCCACCATCTAACGTTGTCGTGTTGCCATTTGAAGACGAACACTACATCTTCAAGTCTCTTGAGGTTTCAGACTATCAAAAGAAGCCAAAGGGCTTATGAATATAGAGAAAAATGAAGAACAGATTGAGCGTTTAGAAGATAAAAGTAACAAAAAAGATATAAGGGAGAGCAGAGTCATAGTTGGCAAAGTTAGTGAAAGAAAAAAGGTGCAAGTGTGTGTTGGAAAGCAAGTGTGAACGTGATGAATTAGGTGAGAAAAGAAAAAAGAAAACACAAAAAGGGGAAAAAAGGTGGCGCAAGTGTGTGCTGGAAAGAAATTAAGAAAAAAAGAGTTCCTTTGTTTTCTTTTCTATCAGCAGCACATGTGTAAGTGAAAAAAGGGCATTTTTTCTTAGCTAATCTATTCTTTTGTTTTCTTCATTATTGTTAAAAATCATCGCCATAATATTTAAAAATAAAAAAAGGCGAGTAAGGAAAAGCTTTAGAAAAAATAAGTAGAAAAAATATTGAATCATCTGAAACAAAAACAGTTCATATCACTATTCAATCTGAAGGTGTTTTTAATGTAGGAGTCACTCTGACTGAATCAAATTATGACTGTTGGTCCCAGCTAACAGAAATACATATTGTTGAGAGAGAGGAACCCTTCTACATTCGTGGCAAGACGAAGCCACTCACAGAATCAAAAGATGGCTATGAAAAGTGATATGCCTAAAATAAAAAAGTGCAGAGGTGGTTATTGATGTTCATGATGTCCGAAATCATGAAGCGTTATTTACGTTTACCTACTCTGATGAAATTTGAAGTGCTCTATCAAAGGCATCCAATGATAGGAGTGACAAATTTGAAGCAAGTTGGTAGGCACCAACTTAAGGAAAAGTGTTGAAATATGCACCCGCAATGCATGGGTTTTTAATCAATAATTTACAGCTATAAGATTATAAAGTATTTATTTTTAGTGGGTAGTTATCTTGACTTTCGAATTTGATATTTTTCTTTGGCATGTTTTGTCTTCCTTTCACTATATATTTATTTTGGAGACAAAACATGCCAAAGAAGAATACCAAATCCGGAAAAAGCCAGAATACCTAACCCATTAAAAACAAAGACTTTGTAATCCTATAGCTGTAAATTGTTAACTAAGAACCCATGAATTACAGGAGCATATTTCAACACTACCCTTCAAATTGGTGCCTACCAACTTGCCTCAAATGCTGCAATAACCCTAAAAATTTCACATGCCTAGCTCAAGTTCACAAGAGCTTCACGGCATAGACTTCAATTTGATTAATACCACAAAAAATCATCTGCAGTTGTCATCAATGCTGAGACACTTTTATCTCTTTCATCTTGTGTCTTCATTTCAACGACTGCACTAGTGGAATTTCCTTTAGAACTCTTCGTCCGTGGATCACAATTATGGTCCCACCATTCTGGATACCCAATAAGTTTAAAGCAACATTTTTTATATGACCCATTTGATTGCAGTGGGAGCATTTGTGGGTGGACTTGTCAAATCTTATTTGCTGATTTTGAGGCAATTTTTGGTCGGGTCGATTTTGAGTCACCAAAGCTGAAACTCCTCAATTTTCTGCCTCTTCGTTCAAAGAGGTACTTCGCACCAAAAAATAAAAAAGGCATTCTTCTAAATTTGGGACTGGTCTTTTGCGTAAAATCTCTACACAGACTTGGTCAAAGTCACTGTCCAAACCTGCAAGAAAGATGTGTACCCTCAGTTGTTCTACACACTTCCGGTATGCTGCAATGCTATCAGGATCCTTAATGGCCACTTTATCTCTGATTCTTGAAAAATTTCAGGTAACTATCCATAATATTCAGAGAGATCTTCCAATTTGTTTAGCATTAAAGGCCCTTCGGTTTAAGGAGAAAACTTGCAATTCGTCACTTTTATCATAGAATGCTTTTGATAGAGCACTCCAAATTTTACAAGCAGTAGGTAAGCGTAAATAACATTTCATGATTTCGTGTGTTATGGACATCAATAACCATCTCTTCACTTTTTTATTTTCAGAATTCACTTTTCACAGCCATTTTCTAATTCTGTGGGTGGCTTCGTCTTGCTACGAATGTAAGAGAGTTTCTCCCTTCCAGCAATATGCATTTCTATTAGCTAGGACCAGCTATAACTCAGTCAGAATGACTCATGCATTAAAAATACCTTCAAATTTAACAATGACGGGAACTATTTATGTTCTAGATGATTCAATATTTTTTCCACTCATTTTTTAAAATCTTTTCCTTCCTCGCTCCTTTAAGTTTTAGATAACATGGCAATGGTTTTAAATAATAACTAAGCAAACAAAAGAACAAATCAGCAAAGAAAAAAATGCCCTTTTTTCACATGCATATGTGCTATCGATAGAAAAGAAAACTAAAGAACTCCTTATTTTTTGGTTTCTTTCCAGCACACAATTGCACCACTTTTTTTTCCCCTTTTTTGTTTTCTTTTTTTCTTTTCTCACCTTATTCATCACGTTCACACTTGCTTTCTAATACGCACTTGCACCTTTTTTTTTTCTTTCACCAACTTTGCCGACTATGACTTTGCTCCTCTTTTTTGTTTGTTAATTTTTTTTCTTCTTCTACAAGCCCAATCCACTCTTTCTCTCTCTACATTCAAAAGCCCTCTAGCTTTATTTAATAGTCTGGAATCTTAGAAAGACTTGGAGACGTAGTGCTGGTCTTTGAATGGTGACATGACAATGTAAGGTGGCGGACTTTTTTGACGAAGGTTTTTTGGCGTTGGTTTTAATATACAAGATCGTGATCTGCGGCGGATTTGTAGTGGTAATTAAAAAGGATTCAACCATGGAGGCTCGTCAATGTATCTGTATGATTTGGCTAGTTGAGACGGAAGCTGGAGGCTCGACAGCAAGAAATCCGAGCAATAACGCGTAGGTTGCGATGGTTTAATGTAGGCAACGCTACGGCGATTAGTGAAACACCCGTTATTTTAACAGGTATGATTTTTGTAAAAATCATATGAATAAAATGTCACTTTAGTATTTTTACTAAGTCTCCGTAGTAAATATTCTAAATCTACCTATCACTCACTTATACCAGCCTTGTTCCACTACATTAATGCTCAATTAAATAGCATCCTTATCATTTGGAGACATAGAATTAATTCACCTCAACTACCAGGAGACATCGATATGTTTTCTCAACCACTTTTTTAATACTTCCTTCATCTTCTTCTACAACTTACCCCATTTGTCCCCTCAATTATGTTGACATTATTTGCTAAAAGTCTCCATGGGAGACATGATAATATTTTCTTTTAATGCTCATTTAATTCTATCCCGCTCCTCAATTAATTTGATGCCTATTTATTCAACCATCACCACTCTCTTCTCTAGTTTCTCATTCTCTCCTTTCTCACTTCAATTTTCAACTAAAAACACAAGGCATAAAGCTCTCTTTGCAATCACGACAACTATAATTTCCAGTCACGTTTAAAGCCGTTTTGGAGTCAATACAAGCTTGATTTTTTAACCCAAACTTTGGTATTTTTCAAAGGAGTTTTGAGATAGGTTTTCTTTAATTCAAACTTGGCTTTAGTATGTATTTTTTTCATATTTAATGCATGTTTTCCTCACTAATTGCAAGAAAGGCTAGAGATATAGTTTTATGATGATTTTGGTATAAAACTCATAAGAATATATTTATTATGATTATATATTGCATGCTGTCTATTTTGGAATGGTTTTGGAATTTTAAATGAGAATAATATGCTTTGGGTTTAAGAGAAACTTAACCTTCTATAAACCTTGTATTATCTCTATGGGCAATAGCCTTTCTTGAAATTCTGGGATTAGATAAAAATGAATTTTATAAATTGGTTTACATATTTTAAAAGTAGACATTCTAAGCTTTCCAACGAGCTATCATGAGTTTAAATCAGAGTTATATTTTATTTTCTATGAATTTTTCAATTCTCGGGTTGGAAACTAATAAACCTACTAGTGGCAGTATACCACCCGTCTACCTTAAGTAAATCACCCAATAACCCATGTGCTAATTGTAGATAGTGAACCCAACTTTGTTCACCTTCTAATCCCTGATTGTCTTGCAACCTTTCCAAGACCATCCTAAGTGATTTATGAATCTTATTAGAGACTAGAAATATAGATTTATACTTAATTCATTTTGTGGATGTGGTTACATGTTGTGCTTTAGTTTTAATTGTCCTTATGAACACCTTAGGATCAAAAGTGTGTGGAGCTTACGTTAATTATTCGGAGATTAAAGGATTGTTGAGAAGCTTGGAAGGTAGGGATTCTATTACTCATCTTTTGTGAGGTTTTTATGGAATTGAAATTAATTGTTTTACTACAAGATATATATATCTTTGTTGAACTGTTATGATATGAGAATTACATATGATACTATGACATGAACTCGGCCTGTATTGAACAGCGAGGAACATAATGAAATGATATATGTTGTTATGAATTGAGAAGCATGGTTAAGAAAATTAGCTCTGTAAATGATATTTGTATATAAAGAAATGGTGAGACGTGAAGAGGGCGGCGGTTACGTCATTGGGCACGAATACCCTAAAAGGTAAAATAGGGGGAAGATGATGACGCTTTCTTGGGTCGAAAGTCTCAGAACGCACTGTATAGGAATCGACTTGGTGAGGACTCGGGGCTTGATGTCCCCTCACCGGAATACCCTCGGAATGTTTGGAGGGTGGCCAAGGTCGCCCATTTGGGTTTCGATAAGTGGAGTGTTACTTTATTTAATGTAGATACCTAGGAATAATGATAAATTGTAATATTTATATATATGTATAAGTGTGAAACTTGGAAATGTTTAACTATGGTATCTACGAGATATGATCATAATAAACCTCATAATCTGATATATGATGTAAATTAACTAACCATGCAGGTTTAATGTGGTAAGAATAAAACCTTAAGGTAAGTAATGGTTTTCCCTACTGAGCATGTTGTCGCTCATTTCCTGTTATGTTCATCTTTTCAGGACTTACTAAGTGTGAGGTGGCTACAAGAAAAATAGTTGGAGAAGCTAGGTAGCTATATTACGTTGGGATGGTTTTGAATGCAAAGAATGATCTTCATGATAATGTAAGCATACATTGTTACTTTATGTGACTGTATTAAGATTTGTTGAGGGTTGAAATGATGATGATGATAGTTGTATATTATTAAAATTTAAGGTGCTACATTAAACTGTGGTTTATTTATTTATTTATGTTTTTATTTTAATTTAAGAGTCTTTATTTAAGTCCCGAGTAAATTACTTTGATGTTTTATCTTTATTTTTTTATTTTTATTTTATTTATTTAAAAACTGTTAACCCCCATATAGGGGCGTTACAATTAGACAACGTGAAAGCGTCTGGTTTGGGTCCAATGAGGTCATGGGATTTGGGTGTTGCGGAGATAAGTGAAAAATTTTTTTAAAAGGTTTTCAGAGATTGGCTCTGACACGATCTTTAAACAAAAGCTTCACTACATTTTTATTGTATGATATTTTGAAGAAAGGATACAGAATATATAGAGAAAGGAAGACAAAACACGCCAAAAGAGAATATTAAATCCGAAAGAAATCATGGATTCCTAACCTACTAAAAACAAGAACTTTATATTCCTATAGCTGTAAATTGTTGAATATGAACTTATGAATTATAAGAGCATATTTCAACACATAGTTAAAAATATAAAATTGGAACCAAAATATTAGAACATGTGAGAAGTTCATCATATAGCATGTAAAAGTTTTACCCTATAATATTTAAAAGTTTTTATTTTTCGAAAGGATTTAAGACTTTTATTAGAACTAATAACTTCTAACGAGTTATCAAACAAAGCCTAAATCATCCTAATATAAATGCTAGGTACAAGAAAACAAGAACGGTGCTTATAAATATTCATTTGTTCAATTTCCCAGTGATATGAACAAATACCAACAATCCAATAAAATATTAACAATCCTAAATCTCACTGAACTTCCAACAGTTAAATTTATCAGAGATAAACAAGAGTTCATCAAATTCAGATCATCTCATTACTAGAACCCGACAATTGGACAGATATAAAATACCCAGATGCAATTTATCAATCGTTTATCCGAGGGAATACAGTTACTAGCAAAAGGGAATTAAACAAATGGGCAATTTAAAATCTAAATAAACATGTCATTTAAAGTGAAACTGGAAGAAAATTAGAAAGAAAAAAAAGGAAGAAAGGGAAGGAAGAACATACTAGTTTTAGGGCCAGCCGGGTGGTTCCAGAAAGCTTGAAGCTTGGCAGCTGCCATGAGGTAGAACTCTTTCCTCTCTCTCTCCTTTCTCTCTTTCTCTCTCTCCACCACAATTGCGTAAACGCAGTAAAAGCGTTATACCCACGGCTGTCAGGTTCGACGACTCAAAAGTTGTTCAAAATTATTCCTCTTCTTTATTACTCTCGCACTTTGTAGAAAATGAAAATGAAGTATGTCTTTTGGATTTATTTTGACAAACCACGAGTACTAGTTTTTCTTTGGAACTTTTTGTTGATAGCATAATGTTTTTGGCAAAGTAGAGATGCCAATAGGCCGAGACCCATAGTCTGGCCTAGGTCGACGGGTCGAGTCGGTATTTCTTGTTATTGTTCAAGGCACAGTCTAGTCTAGTGGTTAAATTGGGCCAATATTTATCAACCTAGGGATAAACCCATCCGACCCATGTAAGACCCATATAGACCCACAATAGGCCAATCCACCAAAGACCTATTATGACTTAATTTTATTTAAATATATATATTTATTTATTTATATTTTTTTCATGTTTATTCATGGGTAGCTGAGTATGGCATTCTCTAGTAGAAGACTCACACATCACATCATGGCAAGCTTTTTTTTTATTTTTTTTAGTAATTTTGTAAATATTCTATGTATAATTTTTCAAATTGTACTCTTTTTTCCTTACCAATGTTTTGTCCCATTAGTTTTCCTTGAAAGGGTTTTTAATGAGAAAATCGTAAATAAAACATCCATTTTCATATTTCCATTGTATCCATACTTTTATATTTGTTAACTTGTTTAAAAATTTAAAAAATAAAAATAATAATTAAAAATTATATGCTTAGATAGGCCAGCCCATTTAAACCTATGATGAGCTAGCCCATCTAAACCCATGATGAGCCATGATAGGACTACCTATCCTAACTCGTAGATGGGCTTGAATGCGCCAGCCCTTTCAAGGCCTATGACACTGCCCAGTCTAGCCCACGTAAAATTGGTTTATGATATGGGCTAGGCCGAGGTAATTTTTATTTGGGCTGGCTCAGCCCGTGTAGGCCTAATGAAAACTGGCTGGTCCAGCCCGTTCTTGCATCTCTATAGCAAAGGGGATTTCTTTGATTCCGACAAGAGGTCCACCTTTTTAAAATCATTAGATATGGTTTCAACCAATAAATATTTTTTTCAGTTACCACCAAAAAATTGCCTTCAGCAAAATACCTAAAACATCTCATGTTTTTGCCATTGCACTTGCATGTAATTTAGAGCCCCTTTGCATTGACACTAAAAAACAGTTTTTTGTTACTAAAAAACAATGAATAGTTTTTTAAAAACAAAAGGTGGTGTTTGCCATTTGTTTTATGAGAATAATTTTTTAAAACATTGAGTAAAAACAAACTAAAGAACATAAAAACAACCAAATGTTGTTTTCTAGTGTTCTCTGTGAATAGAAAATAACAATTAAGAAAACAAAATTTTAATTTGGGGTCGGATCAACCAAACCTGGGCAGGTGTCAAATTGACAAGTTGAGACTTGCATTTGGACTGGGCCAATAAGTCGAGACCTACACCAGGATTGGGCTGATGAGCCAAAAAACATTCCATGCCATGGTCGGATCAACAAGTCAGAATCTGCGTCAAGTTGGACCAATAAGTCGAGTCTTGTGACAAGATCTGGCCAAGGGCACGAGACTGGCATTAGAATCAGACTAAAAGGACAGGATTTGTATTGGGATCAGGCCAACAGGACACAACTTGTGTTGGAATATGATTACGCAACAAAATTTTAAAATTTTTGGATAAAGTCACTTTATAGAATCAATTAGACATGCTATATATCATAATTTAATCTTCGTGCTTCATACTACTATAAGACTGAACCGCACTTCTGACTGAACAAACTCTGCAAAACTACTTTGGGAGAATTGTTCAAAAGAGCCTCAACTAATTGGTTTTTTTTATTATTCTCTTTTGCAAGATCAAAGTGCAAGTGGGCACACCTCATTCAACCTTCCTTTTAGCAACAAACCTCCTTGGAACCATAAGAGAAATTTTAAAATATTATTCTTGATATTGAATGATAACTCAATTAGAGTTCTAGAGCTTCTCTCTTTAGGAAAAAAATAAAAACTTTAGATTTCTTTAATGATATATCAATCAATGGGACCAAGTTTCCCAGTAGGGCATCAATTCTATCCAAAAAGGTTCCCAAATTCTTTTTTTGGTCAGTCATGTCAAAATACGCCTTTAATGCGTCACTAACCAGTCGACCGGGTCTGTAAACGATCAACTGGTTAAGACCCAAAAGCACACTCGTGCGTGGTAAATGCACCTGTCAACCGACCCAAGGGCATTAGTCCACTACTTTTTACCTGATTGGATTTTTTTCATATTTTATTTGATACAAAGTCTTTTATAAAGCCTTAGTTTAATCTAAATAATACAGTCAAGTAATTATCTGATTAAAATAATTATACGAATAATCTTATATAAAATAAGATTAATACAAATAATTCAATATGTTTATCTTGAATTAATTTATAGAATTAATTCGAGCAATAATCTAAGATGAACTATTACATTTCAATCAACCAAAATTAAACCAATCATAGAATTAATACAAGTTACAAAATGGTAAGAAAACACATCATATTGTTATAGGTAAGTATATATATGAGCTAGCAAAAAAGACCTAATAGACGTAAAATAGATTAAGCTTCTATAATTATAAATAACATGTTCCAGACCAGTCGACTAGTCAGTGACATGGTTGATGCATCAAAGATGCATTTTGACACAATTTTTTTGACCCATAAATGAATTTTTTTGAATAGAATTGATGCTTTACTAGCCACTATAAATTGGAAACTTGTTCCTATTGTTTCGCAAATCACCAAAGAAATTTAGAGTTCCTTAGAGAGAAAAATACTAAAACTCACATTGAATTAATGTTCAACATCATTGATAATAATTCAAGGTCTCTTATGCTTGGAAGGAGGTTCATTGCTACGAGGAATTGAATGATGTGTGCCGACTCGCACTCTGATTATGGAAAAAGAGAATAGCAAAGAAAACCAATTGGTTAAGGCTCTCCCAAACGTAATTCTCTCATACTAGTTTTGTAGAATTTATTCAGTTAAAAGTGCGGTTACCGGTCTTCTAGAGGTACAAATTAATTTATAATATATAGTATGCCTAACTCGATATTGTAAAAGAAGTTTATTTAATTATTATAAAATATCGTTGCTTAATCATTTTCTAACATATTTAATATAAATGAACATAAAAGGACAATATTGATATATGGCATAAATAATAATTTTTTTATAAATCAAATATCTTAAAAATAGTAATATTGTTTAGTCCTTATGACACTCAATCTAACAACCTGCGTTGGGACCAGGCTGATGAGAAGGAACTTGCTCGACTTGCTCCAGGATTGGACCTATGAGCTCGGACTTGCATCGGGATCTAACCGACATGTTGGAATTAGATAGGTGGGCTTGGACCGTTGTCGGGATTGCGTCGATGGGCCCAAACCTATGCCCAGATCTAATCAAGGAGCTCGAACCCATG
Organism: Artocarpus hirsutus; assembly: GCA_946598075.1. Classification (NCBI taxonomy): domain Eukaryota; kingdom Viridiplantae; phylum Streptophyta; class Magnoliopsida; order Rosales; family Moraceae; genus Artocarpus; species Artocarpus hirsutus. The sequence continues at coordinate 149,005 of CAMOHE010043364.1, read as the reverse complement.
TTAGGATTAGATCGGCAGTCCTAGACCTTGGACCAACAATGATTCCAGCTTGATGGCGAGGGCAATTGACAACCAAACTTTTTTAAAACATGAGGACAAAATTTGATTTCTAGGAACAACAATTTTTTTTCTTATCCAAAGATTTTTTTTATTCTTTTTATTTCAAGAAAAGAACGGTGTTTGAAATTGTTTTTAAAATAGTTTTCAAAAACCAAAGCCAAAAAAAAAAAAACTGAGAATAATGCTGATTTATTTCGCCCATCTAAATCAACTACTAAATGTTAATCTTACTAAATTTTCCTCATGCACCTCATGTGCTAAAATACATTCATTTTTTTAACACTTTCATCACAAAGGTACCATTACTGTAATATTTGTAAAGCTTAGGTACCATCAATGTTTAGTTAAAAGTTTAGGGGGACAAAATAAGACAAGTAGTATTCTTCGGGGTCTAAATGAAAATTAACCCCTTTTTTTCTAATTAAAAAGGGCAAGGAGACCCTTATGCATATACATACAACCTCGAAGAAGGATCTATTAAACTAGCTAAAACACCAACTTTGTCTCTTGATCTCATAATGCTAAAGATAAACCGAAGATGACAAAAGAGAGATAATTATTGTTGGGTTATGCATACAACTGTATTCACAATAACAAAGCTATATTTGTTGCTATAGAAAAGATTAAAAATGTATTTTTTTTGTTTTTTTTTTAACTTTGCCCTCTCTTAGTGCTCTTGAAAGGCATAGCGTTAAGGTTTATGTTTCCAATTAAATAAAATCTTAAGTACCTAATTTTGTCAACATAATTATTATGGTTGCAATCTCGTCCACCCATGAACCATTTGTAATCCTTTACATCTCCATTATCATAGACTTTGATAGATATCTATCACCAAATTAGTTTTCTCCCCCTTTTTTTTTCATCATCTATATCTTCTATTTGGGATCCATTTTTTTCTTGAAAAATATAGTATTTAGACATCAACTTTTCTTTTTTTTTTTTTTTTTTTAGGCTTTTGAACTTTGTAGCAAAGCAAGTTGTTGAAATGAGCGTGACCACATTCAAAATGTGACTCCATAACGTGTCTAGCCAAACTTTGATCCTTTGAAATTAGTGTTTCGCAAGTTTCTAGCCGTTTTAATTTATATATAATTTACATCAGAGCAGGGTTTGCTAATTTAATGTCAGAAACGTGACCTATCACCATCCTTTCTTTTTTCACATAATGACATTGGAGGTAGCACTTCTATAAGCCGATTGGTTTCATCTTATTAAATAGTAAAGCATTATTATGAGGCACTAGAGGTTTATAACATGTGAATGGCTAGGCCCAAAGCTTTATCTTTTATTTTTTTAATCTCCATTGCTGCCCTTGTGCAATGAAAAGTAAATAAACGAGATATTGCATTGCAAGGTAAAAATACAGTCCTGAGTTTTTATTACAGAAACAAAAGAAACATGTCCAAGAGGAAAGGACAAAAATGAACTAGTACTATTAGAAATTCCGGCCCAAATTAGGCCGGTATCTAGACCCTCATAGTTGCTCTGGCATCTACGGTGTTCAGTAACACGCTTGAACTCAAAAACCGAGTTATAAGAACTTTATATTGTAATAAAATTTTGCTTTATATTATAAACAGTTTATACTTGTAGGTTTAAATTTATCGACAAGGTTAATCCACGATTCAAAACATCTTTTGAGAAGAAAAGATGATTATAAAAGTAAATGCATTATTTAAGAATAACAATGAAAAATTCATATTTGGTACTAACCTGGATATTAGACTATTAGAACTACCAACACACACATCCGTGTGCAAGAAGAAAGGGCAAAAGAGAAAAAGGAATCATTAGAACTAGACGTCTTTTTGAAGACAAAAAGAGAAAAAAAAATTTCCTGCATAATGCCATTTAGACTACTGGCACCACCGATAATAGAGGATTTTAGGTGAGTCCATCCTAACTGTAGTGAGCAACTCTTCTTCCATACTCTTTTAACTCACCTAGAGCAGATAATTTTTTGCATTATTGTTCTAGAGAAATTAAGTCTCAACCAACTTTATCAACTTCCATTTAATATCTAATCCTTCTTGCCAGCTCCAACAACCACCTAACCATTTTGCTATAATTTAAACAGTTTGAATCAGAGCCCAAAAAAAGACATTAAAGACAACAAAACTCATGGCACAGAATAAGGCCATTATTAACTGGCTTTTCTGGACACATTTCCTAGTGCAAATCCTTAAGGTGGTGGTGACTGCAAATGTTCCAGCCATTATAGTGTTTGGAGATTCTTCTGTGGACTCTGGTAACAACAACCAGATCTCAACAATCTTAAAGAGCAATTTTGCGCCTTATGGCCGGGACTTCTATGGTGGTAACCCCACGGGGCGGTTTTCGAATGGTAGGATCCCGACGGACTTCGTATCTGAAGCTTTCAGCCTCAAACCAACCATTCCTGCTTATTTGGATCCAACCTATAGCATTAAAGATTTTGCCACTGGGGTCTGCTTTGCCTCTGCAGGAACTGGCTATGACAATGCCACTTCTGATGTCCTAGTAAGTCAAAAACTGCCCGGCTTCAATGTTGAGCAATTTACGTCTTGTTTGGTATAATATTCATTTCCTTCAAGTGAAAGACATTGATGAAGATTCTCTTTAAGCACCATTAGACAAGCACTTATTTCACCTTTTGTTAAAAAATGAGAATTTTATGATAGGGCATAAAAAAAAATCATACTGATAAGATACAGTTTTTAACCGTCAAATCACATTAAAATCATATCAGATTAAAAAAACGTGACAATTTAACAAAACTTGATAAAGATATGACTATTCGAAACTGTGTCTTACTAATATGATATTTTTTCATACCATATCGTGGACATTTCCTATGAAATAAAGTAACAAAAATTTACCAAACAAGGCGTTCAATGGTCAGAACTATAATCAATGCAGGCAATTTAAATTGTTAGGTCACATGGTTACATTTGTTTACTGATTTCTTCATGAACTTGCAGTCTGTGATACCTTTTTGGATGGAACTAGAGTACTACAAGCAATACCAAAAGGATCTAAGAGACTATCTTGGCATTGAGCAAGCTAATATTGTTATAAGTGAAGCACTTTACCTTCTTAGTATAGGAACTAATGATTTTCTAGAGAATTACTACATAATCCCACATGGAAGATCATCTCAATTTTCCATAGAGGAATACCAAGACTTTCTGGTGGGAATTGCAAGGGATTTCATCACAGAGCTTTACTATCTTGGAGCAAGAAAGATTTCTCTAGGTGGGCTTCCTCCAATGGGGTGTTTGCCATTGGAGAGAACCACAAATATCTTGTTTGGGAGCGAGTGTATTGAGAAGTACAACAATGTGGCTCTCCAATTCAATGGGAAGTTGCAGGCTTTGGTTGCAAACCTCAATATGACACTTGTCGGGTTGCGTCTTGTCTATTCGGACCCGTATGAGATTCTCTATGAGATGATCCAAAATCCAATCTCTTTTGGTAAGTTTAATTTCTATCATTTCTATGGTTTCTCAAAGTAATTACAAATTGTGTTAGGACGAGTTTTGGTATGCATCAACTTAATGTTCTTGTTACTATTCTCACATTCATCACAACCATATCATTATGCCCTTTTACGTTGACAACATTACTTATATTGTGGTAGCTAACAGGGCATGAAAAGTATTCTATTAAGAGGAAACAATTTTCAACCGTTACATCAAATCAAAATCTTTTTTTTTTTTTTTTGAAAAAAAAAATCATATCATATTAAATAAAACATAACAATTTAAGGGCATTTGTTGAAGATATAACATTTAAAAACTGTATTTTACGTTAGGGTAGTATTTTTTTTTCATATTCTACCAAAGAATTCGTTTACTTATAGTTTATGGTTATGAAACCAAAATAAGTTCATGATTATTTTACCCTTCTCAGGATTTGATGATGCAAATATAGCATGTTGTGGCACAGGATTGCTTGAGATGGGATATTTGTGTAACAATATAAACCCATTCACCTGTTCAGATGCAAATAGATATGTATTTTGGGATTCATTCCACCCCACAGAGAAAACTAATGGCATTATAGCTGATCATGCAGTGAAAAATTCCCTATCTGAGTTCCTATATTGGTGACTACTATTGGAACATATATAATATTAGTCATTGTAATTTTCATTGTAACATTAATGTTTTTCCGGAACCTAATATTTCTACTCACAGATAAATAGAAATTGAAACAAATTTTTTCTAGTATGATTTCTGCAAAGATTGAACTTATTTCCATTAATTTTTTAAATATGTTCGTTCGTGTAAGCTCACCTTTAATATTTAGATCTAAATTTGAATCTCTTTCTTTCTTTTTAAAGGTAATTATATTCCAAATCAACAAAGTACAAACTCTAATCCTAATTTGAATGACCTCATAACACAAGGGAACTAAACCCTGAATATAGGTGGGTTCCATGGCTTAAAAAAAAAAAAAAGAATCAAATCAATAAAATTTCAAAATCGAAGAGAAAGTTGTACAATAGGGACATTTACTTTTGTTTCCAATTAGAATTGATAGCAATTGTTTTGTTTTTTTTTTTTTGGTCTAATGTGTGTATTAGCTAGCAAATAAAATAGTCCTAGCAGATACAATTACAAACTTAATCAAACATTAATCCAACCATAAATTATAATATTTTATCCTTTATCATAAACAAGTGCAATCCTAGTCCTTCTCCCACATACTTTACCCAGCAATATAAGAGTAATAACATCCCGTGACAATATTAAACAGTGTAACTTTTCATCTATCTTCTACCCAAAAAAAAAAACCCCTCTTATCTGTCATTAAGTGGTGACATAATAGGACATATATAATAGCCCCAATATATTTAAGTCCCACGAGCCAACGTTTTCAAGTATTCTCATTGGATTGCCGTCGTTCAAGTTTCCATCTTTCATAAAAATCCTTAATGAACTCTTGGGCTTTTACATAAATGACAGGGGCAATCCACAAAATTACATTTTCACCCTCTTTACCCTTAAAGCCTTCCCCAAAACCTGCTATCCTTCCGGGGCATTCTGGTAATTACGACGCTCCTCATAACCAAAACATCGCGTTTATTCAGCTTCGGAGATTCCAGCCTTCGAGAGCGGAGGGACAACGACGTGGTCTGGTCATGGGCTTCCAAACCTTGAGAAGGGTGTGAAGATTATTGATTCTAGAGGCAAAACAGCTCATTAACAAAAAAAAATCTATGCCATTTAGAACAGCCGTTCAAATCATTTACAATACAAAATTCTCACATACTATAATATTTTAACTTATTTTTTCAGTTCAAATTGGTTGGTCAAACACTGTAAACTCAAATTTATTTTTTTGGCAATCGAACACAGAATTGGAGAGGGCTGAATAATTTTGCGTTCTAAACTACCCAATGGGGTAAAAATATCATTGCTGTGATTCTCTAGCCAGTTATTGAGAAGTGCATATTGTCAGTTTGTAACCAAAGACAAGAAAATGCTGATTGTCATAATTCTTAATAGATTATTATAGTGGTCATAATATACAGCTTTGGAGCTTAAAAAAGAATAATTCGATAAATATATATATATATATATATATGTATATGTATATGTATGTCTTATATATCCTTTCCTTCACTCTTCATAATACAACAACAATAGTGCATAGCTCAGTCATGCACGGCCCATTCAAGGTCCTTTAAAGTGCACTGCTTTGCTTCCCTTTCCTTTCAGTAAATACTTCCAATAACTGCTTTACCGCCTTTCCCTTGCAGTTAATATTTCCATTAACTGCTTCTTCTGAGGTCCTCTTAATCATAGGGGTTTCTGAAATTTTTTAAGAGCTCCGGGATGTCATAACCCAACATGTCATCAACGGCTTGAATCATTTTGGGCTTCAACTTCTCAAATTTGTCAATATTATAACCCCTTAACATCTCCTTAAATTGCTCTACGTTTGGGAAATCCCCTGGTGGTAGATGAAACTCCCTTTGGACCTGTATTAAAGAGAGAAGATAAGCAAACGGGGTAGAAATTGTGTCGGCATTTGTGCTCGGTTTTTGGGCACTGATGCACCGTGAACTAATTGACATCCCTTATCACGTGCCCTGCGTTTTAAATTTAAGGTCCTAAACGTCTAAGATGAAAGTTTGGGATCCAACTTGCAAAACAGAAGGTTCAGGGTGTGTTGATCCAAAGTATCCTTCGTGCTTCGGAATATGAATGTATGTATGTATGTATCTATCTATATATGTGTGTGTATGTATGTATATGACTATATGTGTGTGCGTCAAAATATACGTATGTATGTATGTATAGGCTATGGAGTACGGAGGGAGGGAGAGAGATAAGAACCTTTCCAAATTCGTCTGCCAAGTTATCAATAAGTCTCTGTTGAGCCTTGGCTTTGCCCATCATAGCAGGCATCTCTTTCTTTAGATGGCTGATGATGTAAGCGTGCATCTTAGCAGCTCTGGCACGCTTCACGAATTCATTGATCTGTGGAAACAAATGTTGTGAGAATCCCCTCGGTTGCTAAGTTAATTAACACTAAAGTAAAGAGCCTAAAGAATCTTTAGTATGCACACGCATACATCATTAACATACTCGACGATCACAAGCCTTCTTCGGAATATCTTTTAGATCAGCAAGAAGATCCTCCTGTTCCTTCTCGAAGAGCTCTTTGCCAATTGGACCAGTAACAGCTTCACTTACTGGTTTGTCGTTGAATGAGCTGTTGAAAATCCACAAAGAGGCCAACTGGTCATTTTAGGATCGTGTGAAACATAGCTTCATAACACAAAACACTTCAAAATTGCAGGATCAAGAACTACAAATTGCCATGTATTTCATTGGTTTGTAATATAAACTATTTCTGGCATAGATTTAATGAAAGATATTGGCGGACAAATCATGTATAGTCATCAGAGACCCAAAAAGAGAAAAGTCCTCCAGATATTTAAGGAAGGTAATTTTGCTTGAAGCCATTGCATGAGAAACCACTTTGTTGCAAAGCTGTTCTTGTCCACTTGTTACTCTTTCTTTGAACTTGAGAAAAATAAATAACCAAACATCGAGATAAGCATATAAAAGAGAGGGTACCCAACATAAACACGCATGACTTCAGGAGTATTAATAACCTTCCCAAGTGACCACATCAATGCTCCATAAACCCTCATTAGCTGCAATATAGAGCCAAGTAACAAATAACCAGTTTTCCATAACTGACATGGCGACAGCAAAGTATGGAGAGAGAAAGGAAAAATTCAGAAGTAACTTGGTGAAAGAGTACTTACTTGTTGAGTATCAACTTGATCAGCCTTGTTCAACACTACACGAATCTTATCATCATGACCATGTAATGATGAAATTACACGTTTAAACTCATCGCTAATATCAAGTTTGTGAGGATCAAACAAAAGTAGAATAAGGTCGCACTTCGCAGCAAACCATGAAGTTACACCAGTAAAATCATAGGCCCGTTGTGTTCGTTGCTTCTCTCCAGATAGAACTCCAGGAGTATCCACAAATGTAATGTTCTCTAGCAGCTATAAATGTAAAATGGTATGCTTTAGATACATTAAAAGGCAAATCTAGAGAACTTCAGGGTTATTCCAGAACAATAACTTACTGGATGCGGCATTTGAGAACACTCAAATTTCGACAAAAATGAAGTCCCAAATGTTGTAAGCCCATTGAAGGGCATGTCGGCTTGGACAGCCACAGTGTTGCCGGGGATACTTCTTTCGTCGTGCCCAGACTATACTCGAGCAGCATAATGCAATGCAACAACAATTAGCAAAAAGCAAAAACAAGTGTAGAAGATAAAGAACAAAAGCAATAACTAAATAAAGTTCGAAAATTGGGATCCCAATTGCATTGTCAAAACAAACTAAAGAAAGTAAATAGGTAGCCGAAAACACCAGCCGACCAATCAGGATAAATTATAAATTGCAATTTTGTGCTAATTTTATTGTATGGATTTGTATCTATCCCTAAAATTTATTTCCTACTTAAAATTTCAAGACTATAGAAGTGATTGAAAAGGAGTTCAATTTGCAATTACCATGACAACAACAAATCTATCAGTTGTAGGCTCCGGTCCAATGTGAGCTCCTGTTAACATTGTACGAGATTAGAATTAGAATAAATGAAGAAAAAACTGTATAGCATGGACACATAAGCACATCCGTGGTACCAAAGCAGGGATGGATAGAGAGAGAGATAGAGTGAGGATTACTTGCCTGGATAACTGCTCCTTAGCAAATGCTTGATGAATGTTGTTTTCCCGGTAGAGTATTGGCCCAAAAGCATAACCATGGGTTTTGCATCAAAATCGCTATTAGCCTACAAAACACAGTGACTTAAGATGAATTAATTACAGAGCACTATTAGACTACAATTAACCATGTGGCATTTATCAAGTACTAGCAATAAAAACCAGTGTAAAACAGTAGAAAACATCGAAAAAAAATCATATTAAAATACAAAATACTTACTAATGCCGGGGATACAAAATCATTAAACTGATAAGTAGCTTCTAGTGGCTTCAACTTTTTAAGATATAGCCGTTTCAAGCCATCAATAACTGATGTTACAGAGGAAAGAGAAACCTGATAAGACAGCCACCGATAAAACATCACTTAAAAAAAATTATTGCAAATAAATAATGTATAAGGCAAGATACGTTGGACTTTGGAGGCTCTAGTTGTGGCTGTCTTGGCCATTAAATACTCTAGGGAAGAGCCGTGGCTCAGATACCATGACACAGGTGAGAGGGGGGAAAAATAGAATAGCTTTTCTCTTATTGATGAAATAGAATAAAACACCTAACCCCTTTAAAAAAAAAAAAAGAATAAAACACGATATAAAATGGTCGGATTGTGCTGATGAGCACAAATCACTTCCAAAAACTAACAAGAGTTCCGTTTAAAAAGGAAAGCAGCCTAAGGAATTTATAACAAAGATATTAGACAGCCAGCTGTATACTATAAAATCCCAACAGATCAGCAACAAAATTAAGCAACTGATCGATAAAAAGGAGAAAGAATCTTCCTAAAAAGCAGCAGATTTCCACATATATAAGGCAAGATAAGCAAGTGAGAATAAAACATACATAAAGTAACAATCCGCGTAAACTAATGTTCATGATATTAAAAAATATGCAATATGAATCTTGATTTATTTCTCTCTTCATTATGAACACAATGAAACAAGCATTGTCATAATCTGATATCAAATGAAAAAGTGATGATATTCTTTTCTAAGTGTAGGAGAGAGAAAATCTAGAAAAAGGCAATAGCATTTGGATTCAAATCATGTAAATTTAGGAAGAGAAAAACTTAAATTTTGCACTCAAAACTCATTTAGATTCAAATATTGATGCCACCAAACGCCTATCCAAGTCCAATCTAAAATTCTGTCCAAAATTCAAGTTAAATCTGCAAAACAAACGGGCCCTAAACATTTTCACATGATACCATGAAGAACAAGAATATATCATGAGTTCAAGTGATAATAATAAACATATGCAATAACTTGGACATGAAACAATCTTACACTAACAAAAATTTAGCTTGGGTTACAAACAGAAGAACGTTCAAATTAGAAAGAGACAACCTGCTGTTTGCAAACTGCAAACAACGTTCATCTGTCTCAAAAGAAGAAGAGAAAGTCACAAACTTGTAGGACAAAAGCATACCTTTTTTGATGATTTTGAAGAAAACCACTGAGCTGAAGGCGATTGCTCAACTATAGAACCACCTGCATCACTGCCAATCATTTAATTCATAATTACAAGTTAACCCTAAAGCATTAATGACCATAGAGTGACAGAATTCGTAACCGTTTACATCAGGCTCGCTTGTCTTTTGTGAACGCTTCTTCTTCTGAACAAAGTAAAAGCAAGTTCAAGCAAAAGGAGCTTGGTAAATGAAAAATCTTTCATGAAAAAAGAAACAAAGAAGCCAAAATTATTTTAAAAATAACAAAAATAACTGTAAAAGGGTGTGCTTACTGCTAGCAATCCATCCAAACCTTCCATAACGGGAAGCTTCAAATTTTCCAAGTCAACTGCAATATAATGAGGAGGTTTCATTTAAAACACAAGTGATCTGTAAGTATATTCATTATTTTCTCAAAAAGCACATGAAAAACACAGAGATAAACTAAGAAATATTACCGTAGCTACTCAACAGATCGTGTGTTATCTCATGTCCAGCTTGTGCCATAGAAACTAGCTAAACACCAAGAAATAGTAATAATTTAGGTATTCTATAAACACTAAATAATAAGATGGAGAATTTTGTGGAAGACTACCAAATATACTCTACCAGTAAGGCACAGTTTTAAACCGTCAGATCATGTCCAAATGATATCATATTAAGAACAAATAACGAAACCTGACAAAAATTTGACAGTTTAAAACTATGCCTATGGATATAATTATAAAGAACTCTCCCAAAAAATATATATATATATATATATTTTACCCTTCCAAAGACAGAAAAAAGTAAACCTGCATAGCAGCAACAAACTCTCCAAAACCAAGATATCCCTGCCTCTTAGAATCCGCAACCGCCCAAACCTTTCGGTGGGGTAACAAGAGGAACAAAGAAAAGTCTAGTCAAAATACTTGCATAACATAATTGATTAAACCAAGTACGAAAGAAGCTTTCAAAAGCTTTGCTTATGTTATTTCTTCAATCAATATCCATATTATTTCTCAGTTGTTAGTTATTACATACCAAATTTGATTTGTCAGAGAAACTTGCATTGCAAAAAAGGGACAAAGCGAAAGAATTGAATTAATTAACTGAGGTAACACTAATTTAAGCATTTCGATTTGAAATAACAAATTAAACCTTTTAACAAAAAATTCTAATTTTGTATAGGTATGTATGTGTGTGTGTATATATATATATACACACACATATGTAGTATTAGGAGGAAGATGAACCTGCTTGAGATCTTGCCGAGACAAGTTCGACAAGGAGAAGAACTTTATCGCGTCATTACCGGTAATGCGGCCATCGCCGTCTGAACAGAAAAAGCTCGCGATCATTAAACATTCCAAAAGGTTTTCAATTTCTTCTTTCTCTCCGCCTAAATTTTCTCAGGAAACAAACAGAAAAAGTACGAAATGATTGTCACAGGAAAGTGAAGAATGTACCTGAATCGGCGTAACTAAACCATTCCCGATAGATCTTCTGGTGCTCCTTCGAGCACGAAGTTATCGGAGACGAAGCAATCTCCATGGAAAATAGGAGCAGTTTTTTTTTTCCCCAGAACTCGGAAATGGAAGATTTTATTTTTTCAAATCGGTGTATTTAGAGGAGATTGATTTTTCTTTTTTTTGGTCTGAAAACGGAGAAAACACGGGAAAGTGTTTTCTTCGTTTCCGTTTTGGCGGAAGAGAAGGGAAGGAAAGAGGGAATCCTTCGTACGGACGGAATGTGGTGGAAACGAACAAAAAAGCAGAGCGGCGGGCAAGGAAGGCGCAACTGCACTAGCGAATAGGATCATCGTGCAGCGACGTCGTTTTGTTGCGCGGTTGCGTTGGCAACTGGCATTGTTGCGCATTAATGGCGGTTAAACGGCTGACTAGTAAGGGTGGGCAGTAAAGATCGAAACGGCGGCGTCTTGCTTGGGATGGAATATACATATATATATTTTCAAAAACTTATATTTTGAAGAGTTTCAAAAATATTACATTTCTCTCTTCTTTTTTTTTAGTGTATATTTTCTAAACAAACAAATACAAACACCTATATTGATCAATATGCCCCTTAATTATAAGAAATCACGACCGTGATATGCAATTAGTGTCATCCAATAAATTCAAATGAAATGCTTAATAAGAATAAATATATATTAGGTTTTAAAAACGGACATGAGTATACAAACAATCAAGCATACACATAACTCTTTAGAAAATTTCTACAAAAATATAATCCGCTATAGTCGAAGGACTTGCAAGACTCAATTCTTAGTAGTGCACTACTTAAAAACACTACAAAACACAAAACACTACTTAAAAACAAAATCTAAAAGATCGAAGACACAATTTAGCGCTAGAAAACAATACAAACACATAATTAAATAGGGGTAAAAACAATGGTTGTCATAAACACACACAAAAAAAAACAAAACAAAATAAAAGAATAGAAAATCTCAAGCACAACTAATGAAACATCTAACGATCAGACAACTAGTGGAAAACTTACTGGAGAAAGCAGTAGAACCCGAAAGCCTGCCATAATATATATGCCCTAATAATAAAACTCCATATACATAGCTACTAGTCTTTGTCTTACCTTCGATGCACCCCAATAAAAGGTTTGCTTCACACATGGCCCTACCATAAAAAATCCCACTGCCCAATGAGCTTGAGGACCATATTCTATGGTTGGGAGCCCGACGATGCGCCCAAAAGTAGTCCCGGTATTATTGCCATCCCATTCCCTTCACACCTTTCTCTTCCTTTCTAAAACTATAGGTTTGTGCCATTGAAATCCTTGTGTTTAAGGGGTGAATTAGAAGAATATCACTTTTGGATATTTATAATTCAAATATAATACTTTTCGTATTTCACGTCAAAGTAATATACACCTAGTTTACACCAATTTTAAAAATCCAATCATTTTTACCGTTTTATATCTTGTGTATACAAGCTCTATCTTGTATTTTAATTTTTGACTTTATCAAAAAAAAAAGTATGATGTGCATATTAAATATTCCAAAATTTCTTTCAAACTTTAAACTAATATCAAATGTGTACATTTTTTTTTTCCACTTTGACATCGATTTAATCTCTTTACTTTGTATAGTTTGTAAATAAGAAATAATTACACAAAATGACTGCCTTTATATTTTCCGTTTACAATATGTCTTTAACTTGAAGATGTCAGTCTGCCAATGTTATGACTTTTCTTTTTTTTTTTTTTGGGGGGGGCAGTTGTACATATGCATTCGTATAACTAGTTTTAAGACATAGTAAACTAAAAGTAGAAAGGTCTTTATAGGTCTTCTTACGGACTCAAGTGTAAATATTACAACTTATGGACTTTTATTTTTCATTCCCACCAAATATATGTAATTTTTTTGAACTTAACACATATATAATTAACTCTATAATTTAACTTGTAATAAAAAACGAATTTAGCGTAATATTAAAAAAATTGTACAAATGGTATTTTTGAAGTTAAGTATCCAAAAGTAAATTGAAAAATAAGTGTTTGATTATAAGTTTGTTCAGAAGATGGAAAGCCTAAATTTATCATTAGTGGTACACAAACAAATTACATTTGTTGGGTTGTTATACCGAATTAATTAGTTTTCATAACATTTTGCAACTTAAATGTATACACATGCCTGGTCGCAAGCAAAGCCTTACAATAAAACCATACCCGACTTCACCTAAAAATAAAGAGTTTAAATCTTGCGCTCCAAATTTTTTTTAAAAAAATATATATATACATATAAATAAGTAGCGTTTCTTAACTTCTTTGAACTTTTTCATATTCGTTCACGAACTTAGCATAAGAAAAGTAGAAACAAGTGTTGGAAGGGGATAAAAGGACATTAAATAGACAAAGTTTATTTCCTAAGCAATATTTGCCACATCCCAATTACTTAAAAAAAAAAAAAATGAGAACTTTTAAACAGAAAAGAATTTCTAACGAAATTACACAATCTTTTATTGTACATTATGCTGTCACACAAAGAAGAGACAAGAGGACGGAGAAGTGAAATCTCCTCAAAAGAAGACAAGGATTTAACAAAGACTGCTCCCTGAAACTTCAAAAAGAAATATGACAATGTAGCACTAAAATGGGTCCATTTGGCAAAATAGAAGGAAAAAAAAAAAGCTAAAATAATTAATTTAGAAGCTTTAAAATATAATCCGCCAACAAGAACTTCTGAACTGCAACCAAATAGGGTTTTTCTTCAAACTTTAATTTTTTTTTTAATAATGACTTCAATTTTCTTTTTATATGACTTCAATTTTCTTTTTATAAGCAATCTTTATATATGCAATAACCGGCCAACTTTGAACTTTGAAGATTTTTTTTTAATTACCACATGACGATAATTCTCATGCAGATAACTATAAATCCATATTGCAATTAACAATTTGGGAGCCCTTGCCATAGTCTAGATATTTGATCACATAGGTCATATTATTTAAATCATTGGATCAACTTTAAAATGATTTAATCTGTAACTGTAACTGTTTACGTCAAAGATTTGCAATGTTTAACGTCAGACCGCTAAAAAGTAATCTAATAATGAAAATAACAAAACTTTTCAAGAGGACCAAAATATTTGTTCAACCATAAGTTTTGCCTAACAATTTAACCTTTTTATAAAGCGCTAATTGTCTTTCCAAGCAACCAGAGCACCAAAGCAAGCTCAACACCAAATATGCTGTGTATTGTAGATCTGTCCAATGTAAACCCAAATACCGTAATTCCTGCTCTATTGTTCTCAAAATACGTCACTGCAATAATGTAAAAGAAAAAAAAAAAGAAACATTAAAATTAAGTAGTTGAAAAGCTAACAATGTATCAAATAATCCGTCATAACTTTTGAAGTGAAATTATTAAATGTATAAAATATAACATGGTTTAGTTTTGACTATATTAGTGAAATTTCCTTAGCATGTTTTCCTAAGAAAATGAAACTTGTTCGATTCATAATTACCAAATTTAAGGACCAATTATTTACAATTTTGATGCTATTTGTTGGTTTTAAGCAACATCATGATTTCTTACTTAAGAGAATTATATTACAAGATATGAAAAAGTACTTTATCCACGGTGAGACAATTCTAGAATCGTTAAATTACATGAAACTCATGTTAGATAAAGAAAATTAAGATAATTTAATAGAATTTGATATAAATTTAACGATTTAAATTGTGTAATATCAGTAGAAGGTTTTTCTATATTATTATTTATTTTTTCCTTTAATTAAATAGTTAATCACGTTTGTTGGTTACATGAAAATATAAGTTATATTTTGTGAGATTTGACATACCTAGAGCTTGTCTCTTCTGAAATGAAATTGTGCTATAAGCATATGCGGGGATGAACTTGGTATTGTCCACATCATCCTCTTCACTATCTTCGTCGTCGTCACCGCTAGATTCTACTTCAGCGCCTGCCGGGAACACTTGTTGGCTGGCGGCATGAGCCGTGGGGGTCTCACCTTCGATGGCATCGAAGGAATCCAACGTGGCACAGACGTGCCACTTGGCAGCAAGGCATGTGATTGCTTGTGCCTTGTGTGTGATCTTTGTTGCACTGCGCAGCAGGATGAGGATTGCAGCCAGTAGTGTCATCGAGCATAGCTACACCAAAAATTGAGACAAAATAAAAAGTCAAAATACTATAATCATACCAAAAAAAAAAAATCATTAAATAGCCATTAAAACATATTGCAAAATATGAAAAAAAAAAAAAATTCGTACACTGCCTTGTCATGGTTAGTGTTTTTAATCTGTTTATGTCAACTCTAAGCGTTTCCAACAATGTGAGCTAAAATGCAATTATATTGCTAATATATTTCATGAGACTTCCGTAGTCGCGTATGTTAAAAAAAATAATATAAAACGAGGACGTTTAAAAAAAGCATAGTAATTTTTTTTTTTTAATTTTTATTGGACTATAAAAATATTTTACATACCTTTTGATTATAATCTTTGAATACTCCTATGATGGTACAATATAACATTCCAAATGGTACATTACTAAAGGTGATATCATAGAAACTCTCTGTTTTTAAATCTTTTATTACCACAAACTGTTAATTATATATTTTTAATTTAATATTAGGAATGATAGGTTATAGACTCACCACTTATCTTAGCCGTATGATATAAATCAAATGGGGTTAATTATGCTTGTGCTTATAAGAAATTTTGTAATTCTATCCACTCGCATGTTGTGTTGTCTTGTTAAAATTGTACAACCGTAATTAGCATTCTTATTAGTTATATAATAGGATAATAAGGTAGCCTCGCTTTAAATTTCTCTTATATAAGAAGCAACCATGGTTCGAGGCCTAGTAATTCTATCCCTAACTCTAATATAATGTTTATAGTCTAAATCCTCAAAAAAAAAAAACAACACATTTTTTTACCTGATAATTTTTTATGCAAAAATTTATTATATAATAATTGGTAATAGATTTCTACGCTAAGGCTTGAAAAATAAACTGCCAGTAAGTTCTTCATTTATTCTGCCGTTAGATTTATATTAAAAATTGGGTGTACATTTTTTTTATTTTGAATTGATTTTGACTAAATCCAACAATAAAAACATGCACTATCGATACGAGATTTTACCATAGAAGAACCCTAACATGGGATAAAATGAGGCGTACCGCAAGTTCACCGGCCTTGAAAATATTAAGGTCTGCATTTGATCTGGTGGTGCTTAGAAGAGAAGCAAATTGGCTGCTAGTCACCAAGATCAACGCCAACAATATGAAGGCTCGGAATCGATGGCTTATGATCCGTAGATGCCTCCTGATCCGAAGGTGCTCGGACAAGACGGACCCCACATCAGAGTCAACGTGGAAGACAGTGGCAAAGTCTTGGAGCCGTAGGATTTGGAGGTGGCAGATCAGACGGAAGAGAACGCACACTAGGAAAATGACTGTCGTTCGATAGAGCCAAGAGCAGAGCTCCATTATACATGCTACAACGTCACTCACCACAACATTGCCCAAAAAGGGGATTCGTGAAGCTCCTGAGGCGTACCACCATATCTTGTATGCACTCTCGGCCACAAAGCATGGGACCACAAAGATGGACAAAATCTTTAGTGATCTCTGCATCAACAAGTAAAATGACACGTAATTTTTTTTCAAATTTGAAAAAAAATCTAAAAAAGATGAAATAATAAAAAAGAGGAGAAAATTTTACATGCGGATGAAAAAACATTGTATGATATCATACCAATTAAATTTAAAACATCAAATCACATCAAAATCTCCTTAAAAATAACGTCAAAATCTTTATTATTAATTAAGAAATCTGTGATAATGTAATGGGGTTCGAGGAAGATTGACGTTTAGAATTGTGACGTATTTGTAAGGTATGTTTGTGCGTCTTACTAGGAGCCAGCTAGAGCAAGAGCACCACTTAATTTTACCAAATTATGTTATTATACATTAAGCTTTGTAACCTTTACAATATAGGTTGTTATTACATAAAACTCACATAATTTAATACATTTTTAATTAGTGAAAGTACATTTTTCAAAGGAAAAGGATTAGAAAAAACAGATTCTTTGTCCCTTAATTAAGGGTTTTAAGCCATGCAATAGAACATTCCTGAAGTTTCACTCTTTATGTACTTCTAGTACTGTTTTTCTTTTTCTTTTTCTTCCATGGTAAGGTTAGCTTTTACATTCTTCTAGTTATGATTTAGATTTAGATCTACCCACATGATGCTAGCATAAACATAATGTATATAGTTATATATCTAAAAAATTAAAATAAAAAAGAAGCAAAATTATTTAAAAAAAAAAAGATAAAACAAGGAATAATGATCTGCCAGCTACTGGTAAATTAATGTGGTCTACACAGGTTTGGTATGATGGGTGATTCCACTTGAGCTGTGACAACTATATTGCAACTTTTTCATGTTCAATTAAACTTTATCATATAAAGAGCTTTCATGTGTGTAGCAATTTTTTCTTTCTTTTTTTTTTTTTTCATTTCTCCTATAATTGGAATTAATTGGACGTAAGGCAGGCATTTAACCATTTTTTTTAATTTAACAAGGAAAAATAAATTTTGTGATCATTTCTATAAAGTCCAGAGCCTAATCATGATTCAAGAAGTCAAAAGCAAAATGAGCTCTAGAAAATTCTGCGTGAAGAATTTAACAAAACATTTATAGGTTGTTTATATTAAAAGAAATGATAATATTAGTTCTTGGTTGTCTAAAAAGCAAAACGAGCTCTAGAAAATTCTGCCTGAAGAATTTAACAAAAATTTATGGGTTGTTTATATTAAAAAGAAATGATAATAATAGTTATAAATTGTCTAAATATGTGATGTAGAAAGATCCATAAAAGAAAAGAAAAAGAAAAACAGAGAAAAGAAACAATTTTGTGGCAAGTGGGATGTGAAGAGGACACTTAAATGATAACTTTAATAAGGTCTCTCTGTAGAATATCACTTATATTTTATTAATGAAATTGAAAGTCTAATTTTGGCCTATTAAAGTCAAAACTTCTTACAATTTAATCAAATCCGGTGCAGTTATCAAGAATTTTTGATCATCAAGTTCATATTTGAGAGAAAAATCAGGAACGCATTTTCCAATAACAATAAAAAGGAAAAAAATTCAAGAATTCGCCATTGCTAAAACAATACTATATATCACCATGTCCCTACCAAAAATAATAGAGATTTAACATAAAAAAAGAAGTAAATGTTGAATGAGAGTAATAACATGCATTATGGGAAAAATGTCAAAATTATTATTTTGTGCACAATTTTTTACCCTAATAAGCTAAATTTTATCTTAATCATGTTTGACAAATTTTATATTTTTACCAAACCACATGACACTAACAAACAACCAATTATACAAGTAAATTCCAACACTTGAAAATGTACCTTAATAATGTAGAGAGATTTTCATCTCTTTACTAAAATTATTATTTTCCTTAATCCCAAAACCTAAAAAAATGTTGTTGCAATCACAACATACAGATAAATCTAGACTTAATCCTACCAAAAAATAAAAGGGTCATTTGGTATTGTTTTTAAAATAGGTGAAAATATTTTTGTTTTGAAAAATAAGAATTTTTTAAAAAATGATGCTCATAGTGTTTTTAAATTTTTTACCTCAAACAGTGTGTGAAAACATTTTTAAAAATTCTAAAAACAAAAACAAACGAGGCTAAAAGTTTCAATCCTGTCACCACAAAAAATTTAAAAAATAAAATTGAAAATTAAAAAAATAAAAAAAAGAAGAAAAAACAACAACAACAACAACTTACATTGAGCTGTTAACAACTTACATTGAGCTGTTCCGTGTATCTCCTCCTTACGGTCTCGCTATCATCCCAGAGCTTATCAAAGAATAAGAACCTCCTCAGCCCATATTTCCTGACGAAATTGGAGAGACAAACAAACGACAGCGTCGCGACGGAGCTGAGCGAGAGCTGGACGACGGCGTCGTAGGGGCGGTCGTGCTTGGAATCGCAGGTGGAGCAGGCGAGGAGGAAGTGGGAGATGGCGGGGACGACGACGGTGAAGAGGACGAACATGGACCATGAAAGACACGCCGTCCAGGCGTCGGACTGGTCCACGCACATCCACCGGAGGTACGACCGGAAGCTGTGGAGCTCGTCCTGCGCGTGCGACACGCACCGCAGGAACTTCTTGTTGTTCCGGTTCAGCAAAGCCTCTCTATTGTTGTCATTTTCCATGGTCAAGATTGCGAGTGAAGAAGAGGATGGGGAAATTAATGATGGTGCTTTACGGAATTATACATGGAATGTAAAGGAAAGAAAGAAAGAGGGTGTTTGGTTTTTGTGAGGTTTTGTGCTTGTGTTTGGGTGGGAATTTTATTTTTTATTTTTTATTTTTTATTTATTTTATTTGTTTTTATTTTTTTTGGGGTGTGGAGAAGAGGATGGGGAAAAGTTAATAATGGGGTTTTGAGGAATTATGCATGCAAGGAAAGAAAGGAAAAGGGCCTTTGGTTTTTGTGGAGGAATGAGAGGGGGGAGAGAGAGAGAGAGAGAAAGCAGTTTTTGTGCCTGTGTTTGGGTGGGAAGGAAGTACATATATAGGAGCTAAGGGTCATATGTTGGTTGATTTAATTTCCTAAAAATGGAAAATAAATAAAACAAGAGGAAAACAATTTTTGTTTTTTTTTTGTCAGGGTCTTTCTCCGGTGAGCCTTTTCATTGCTAGTGTTCGTTTCAAAACTATGATCTTGTTAAAAATACAATTTTTTTTTAAGATTTGATAATTAAAAATATATATTTGTCAATAGATTATTTTTTCAATACCTATAGAAGAAATTCACCTTTTGTTGTTATGGAGAATTTTGTGATTAGATATGACAAAATAACATTCTAAGATTTTAAACCTACAAATCATTTTATAATCATATTATATTAGAAAAGTACGATTAATTTAATGAGAAGAGAAGGAAAAACTGATGATTCATAATTATATTTTATCAATATGGTATTTGTGTATATCCTATCATGAAATTCTCTTTTTTTATAATATGCCTGATATTTATATCTTTTCATTAATTCTTACACAATTTCACTATAGATCAAAGAGATTGATCATTTTTTTTAAGTTGTCAAAGATTGTTATATTAAGATTAAATGGTAGGCGTTTGTAAAATAATTTGTAGGTCACAATAATGCAAATAAGTACATGTTCACAACACATTACCTAGAGAAAAAGGAAAAAAAAAAAAAAAAACATTGTTTGGTGGTGTGGTGGAGGGCACTGCCCAATTGGAGGAGGAAAAGTGGTGATTAGTTGTTGATATATATGGGTTGAAACTTGGAAGAGAAGAAGATCAACTTTAAAAAAGTAAAATTCCACTAAAATAAACAACATTATGGCCGAATCAGCGGAATGAGTTCATGCCAAATTATATAAATGGAAGATTTCCAAACTTGTATTACTTTTTCTTCAATGTATAAAGCTGGGTTATAGCTGAAGAAGATTATTGAGTGTTTGATAAACATAGTTAAAATTAACTTTTTAATTATTATATATGTAAAATTATTTTAATAAATAATAAAAAATTATTAAATATATAATTTTTATATGTTATAATATTTTAAATTAAAAAAATTTATTTTAACAGTACTTGTTAAACACTTTGTATAACTCATTAAGAAAATAAGGAACAATAATCTTTCAGATCAATCTATGGTATTTAAAAATGGCAAACGACAGCTGGTCGTTGG
The DNA here is from genome assembly GCA_946598075.1 of Artocarpus hirsutus. Taxonomy (NCBI): domain Eukaryota; kingdom Viridiplantae; phylum Streptophyta; class Magnoliopsida; order Rosales; family Moraceae; genus Artocarpus; species Artocarpus hirsutus. The sequence continues at coordinate 128,001 of CAMOHE010043364.1, read as the reverse complement.
GCCAATCCCATGCAACGTGGAGTGTCTGAGCGCCAATTGCGCAGAATAGCCGCTGTGACACTGCCACATGGGATGTCAACGTCGTATAAAATTTTAACTAATAGCAGTTTACAAGTTTTCTGTCGTTTTCCTATTGAAAAATACAAAGGAGCATTACCTGTACAAAGTATACTTGTCCACGTACCATTTGCATTCTCAGAACCTGAAACCTTAATCAAATTTTCTATTGATCATCATCCGACCTTAATCCACTTTTTTATATTTCATACAAGAAAAGGTGAAGACAAAAATATTAAAAATGAGGGAAGGAACAAAAAAAGATATTTATTTTTGAGTATTTATCTTTCAAATGTAGTATCTGTAAATAATAATAATAATTTTTATTAAATTTATAAGGTGTTTGGCTTTTAATTAAAATTAATTGGTTTTAACTAACAAATAATATAAAGCTCTTAGTAGTTACAGTAAAAAACAAAAAGTTATTATAATGTAAAACTTTCACATACTATAATATTTTTGACCAAAATTAGTTTAAACTATTGGATCTAAATACACTTTCTAAACACTCTACTAAGAGTTTTAAAACATGCTCCAATTATTAGGAGACAAGTCCCAAAATGAAATAAAAACAGAGAGAAGCACTTGGCCAATGAATTGAGTGGCTGCGTGGGGTAAGGTGATTGGCACAGCTCTATGTTTATGCATGGGATTCACCTGTCCCCTAGTAGTAGTTGTAATACAATAGCAGGAAAATGTCAGCTATATAACGTGAAATTAATTAATAATCCATGTGACATGGACCAAACCTAACTTTTCACCGTCTATGATTGTGTGTGCGTGTGTACATACATGTAAATAGACATTACATATAGGGGGTTGTGGTAGAGATCTCGATTTTTGTACCTGTATAAGTCAAATAATTGAGGACCCAATAAAATCTGCCAAGAATTCTTACAGTAGAAATTGTCATTTTGTCTTAATAATAAGAAGTATATTTTAGTTGTGGATTATTCTTTCAACAGATTTATAATTAAAAACAATTTATATTGACATGTAGTCATGAATCTTACAGATCAAATTGTTAAAAAATTAATTCATCTAAAATAGTATTAGTTCTGATCAATAGAAAAATAAAAACAATTTTTATCGTTAAAAATAAGGGCGACTTCTATGTGATGTCATTGATATTATGGATTTCGAATCTAATTTATTCTTAGATATGTAAGTTTAAAACTAATTAATCGCCAGCTTTGCAAGCTCATCTAAATGGAAGAAGAACAAGGGTATTTCTGTCCAATTGGAAGCATCGTACTTGATTATCATGTTAAAACTTGTACCGTCTTCTCTTGAAGAACAAATAAATTTGGGTGGCTTTTGTTTCATTGTTAAAAAATAGTCTATATGACATTACTAATATTTTAAAAAATATAAACTCTGGACTATAAATATTAACTTTGGACACACTTCCAAGAAGTATAGGTTTATATATTTATTAAAGTTATATATATATATATATATGTGTGTGCATATGTATATATATATACATAAAACTTTAATAAATATATATAATTTACACAATATATATGGTTTAAATTTACGGATTACACAAATTGAAAGATACTCAATCCGTAATCAAATTTATATTTTTCATGATCCAATCTATTTTGACGGATTGAATTGGATTGAATATATTGGTAAATTCTATAAATATCCCGAATTGTAGCATATTTTTGCTTTACATTATAGCATGTAGGAGCTTTGCACTAAAGGGTTGTTTGGTATTGTTTTTAAAATAGGTGAAAATGTTTTTATTTTGAAAATGAAATTTTTTTAGAAATTATACTGAAAGTGCTTTTAAATTTTTTTATCTTGAAAAACGTGTAAAAATATTTTCAAAAATTCTAAGAACAAAACTAAACGGGGCGTAAATTAGTGGGAACTTTAGTCTTACAACTTAGTTCCTAAACAATCTCTAAATCCATTTATAAACAGAATAGGTGAACTAATATGATCCTCTTTTTAATCGTAAAATTATTTTTGACAAATTTTATTACCCCCTTTCTGTCAATCAATGCTCAATATCCATTGTCTTACCATTTTTATTTATATTGTAAATAGAATCTTCCTAATTATATAGTTTTTTTGCTAGACTGCAAATTGGAATTTTTCCAGTGCCATAATTTTAAATTGCATTGTAGATTTATCCATAATCTGTCTAATCCAATTGGTGAACATCTCTAGTCTCTATTCTAATAATGGTACCTACTTTACGAATCATGCGGTCCATTTAAATTTTAATATCGCAATGCAAAAAGGCACGACTTCACTTTTAATAATTGTGCCCTAGTATGTAAGATTTAAGGCTCTCTAAGTTGTTTCCAATAAATTTGTGATATGTTTATGAAAATCTTAATTATATTTTGTACGTTGTGATGTTATTTCATTATCAAGGGTTTTTAAATATCTTGAGCCCATGCATAACCTCAGGAAAGTGTCGTTCATGGTAATTTTCCAAAAACATGTCGTAGGAGCCAAACTCATAGAAATAAATTCTTGACGGAATTTTGAATGTTAGTCTCTTAATCAGAGCATTGAAATATGTATAATTTGAGGTTAATGGGAATCAGTCTGGTAAATTTCAAATCAAACAAATGTGATGATCATGGTTTCCCATATTCAATAAATTTAATATGATGATTAAAACTATTGGTTAGAACGATAAACACTGTAGCATATAAGAGCTTTACACTATAGTAAATTTTTTTTTCTCATTTTTACTATAGTATGTGAAAGCTTTACATTATTTTTAATTGAAAAGTTAGTTAAAACTAACTTTGTCCAAACAGGACATAAGTAAAAATCTAGTACATGTAAATTTGATACATCTAGACTTACTTTTATTTAGTAACTTATAAAAAAAAAATTACCATTTACTTTATTTACCGAAAAAGTTTGATTACTTACCCTCTTCTCCCTTTTCGGGTGTTAAAGAGGTTTTAGTACCTTCGAAGTTCATTATTATTCATATTTTCCATTTGAACTTAAACTTCAGCTTAATTTCTTATGAAAATGGTACAGTTTGAAGTTCTGCTATTTCCTTCCCCTTCTTTATATTTTCACTATGTTTGGTAAGAGGGAAAGATAGAGGGAGGGAGGGAGAGGGATGGAGGGAGAGTGGTGGGGGAGAGAAAGAATCCCTCGTTTGGTTGGAAGGAGGAGAAGAGGGAGAAGAGAGATAGAAGGAGAGTTTCTCCCTTCGAGCCCACCAATTTGGATCCTTCTATTAAAGAAGGGATCCAACCAATCCACCCAAAATTTAAATAAAAGGACTTTTTTATCCTTCAAAATAAATTATTAACAAATAGTATAATACAATATAACAATTAAACAAAAAACTATCATCTATCTTTCCAACAATCCCTCTCTCTTATTAAGCAACATAAAAGATTATTATAATCCTCTCCATTCTTTATACTCTCTATTCTTCTAACTCACTTCATTATTTGTACTCTCCTTCGCTCGTACCAAACTCACAGAGGCCCATATCTCCCTTTGACTCCAGGGTTATTGAGACAATTGGCCTAATTACTTTTATTGAATTAAAATATGTCTCTAATTTGTAAAAATTCTACAAATGTCTCATAATGATATCATTAAAATTATTTATATGTAATTATATTGTACAATATGTAATATCATTAAGATAATTACTATATCATTAAGGATATTTTTAAGATATTTTAAATATTATGTTAAATTTTAATTTTATAATAATAATTTACACAGTATTGTAATTTTTTCTTTTGACTCCATCCCAGTGAGCCGAGAGAACCAAAAAACTGAATCCCATTTTCGTGGCCGAGGCCCAACTGCAATTGAGGTCCAAATCCAAATTCAGGACAGCACAAGCTTCTTGAGTGTTTTGGCAAAATCTAGGAGGAAGCCATCTAGTAATGGAATTCTTAAATTGAACACTATACGTGATTGTTTTTATAAAAAAATAACAAAAAAAAACTATATTTCTTTATTTTTTTTTTCTTTTTAAATGTTGTGAATAAAAAGTCTAAGAAAATGACTCAAGGGGCGACATTTCCTTATTTTTCCCGTAACAAATGTAAGCATAAATTCCTCAAAGAAAAGCAAACAAAATTCCAAAAGCGAAAGAAGACAAAAAGCCAAACATAGAAAAAATAAAATAAAAAATAAAAATCTCCATTGTCTGAGCCTGGGTCTCACCACATTGTAACAGAATTATTATGGAGCACTCAAAGGCGATTTCAAAGTTCTTTCCCCTGGTCAATGTTCAAAATGGGCAACGAGATATGGAAAAAAAAAATGGATTAATTAACATCATAGATCACTATTTGCTTCCACTAGTATCAGAAAAGCAACATTAGAGAAGAAGCAAACTGAAAAAAAAAAAAGAAAAAAAAAGGAGTTCAATTTTTTTCAATCCAAACATGCATGACTATCTCCAGAGAATTTATTCCATTCATCACCCTTTCATTAAACACAATTACATGCACCAATCTCTCAACTTGGTGTTGGCTTTGGAACCATACAACTTAAAGAGGAAAAAACAAAAACAAAAACAAATGACTCCAAGATTATTTTTAAAATTTACTGAGACTAAAATGGAACCAAAATGAAAATGATCCATAGATAGATATATATATATTTATTTGATATAAAAAAAGAAAAAATGACACCTATTTTTTAATGAAACTATATGTGATTTAAACCTTCAACTTATAATTGTGATGAAAAAACTTACAATCATCTAACTGCACTTGTTTATTTTGCATCTGCACTTGTTTATTTTGCATCTGCACTTGTTTATTTTGCATCAATAGTTTTTAAGATTTATGCACGTCAAATCGCATCATTTCAAGAACCATGCAACAAGGGTCCAAGTTGTTAATAGGTTTTTTTTGGCTTGCGATTCGCTTGCATCGGTCTTGCCCGTGCAATAAAACAAGCACAAGATAATTTCCGCCAAAAAAAAGAAGGTACTCGATAATACACCTCGTAGGAAAAAAAATACAAAAATTATAGCCTATATTACTTTTCTAAAAATAATTACAATAAATATCAAATTTTAAAAATATTTATAATAAATAACAGGTTTATAATATAAATAATTTATTTATCCTATATTTATAAAATAAATAATTTTTATTTATATAATAGATAAATTTAAAATACAAATGATTTATTGAATCTTGTTTACATAATAAATAAACTACTTGCGTTCTAAATACGATAATATTTTCAAAAAAACCTGCAATTTGATTAAAAGGATTATATTTCTCTCCTTCTCCCCAAAAAGTACAAGGTAACAGAAGAATGAATACGAATCCAACTACTAACGAGTGAAGATAAAGCAAAGCAAAGCCTACTTAGAGAAAAAAAAAAAAAAAAGAAAGAGAGAGAGAGAGAAAAGGAAAGGGCATTCCAATTCATAACCAGATCACAAGTTAGCTGATCCATCAATGCCTTTGAAACACAACATTAAAAGCATCAAAATACATCGGGTAACAAATTAAAACAAAAGCATCAAATGTGTTTGCATCATATATGGAACTCAAGAGCATGGATCAAGTTCTTGATGGGTTGTTTGGTTGCCTGGAATTGGAAGGAAAATAAAAGAAAATCTATATCACCATCACCACCAACACCAACCACAACAACAATAACAAAATGGTCCTTCTAATCCGCAGAATCTAAAGAGAAACAATGCACTTTGCTCACAAGACCAAAACAAGAACTGCAATACAAGACAATATTGAAGAGAAAATTTTGTCACCAAAAACAAAGCAAAAAAGAAAATGCAATCTAAGAAAAAAAAAAGTAAATAAATGAAGATAAATTAGCAAAGTGTAGAACTTCTAATTTTTTTTTTTTTTCCTTTTGCATGAATGGTTCAGTAACAAGTACATGAAGAAACCCCAGATATCATAATTTCACAACAACAAGGAGCTTCATAATCTCTCTCCTCTTCTAAATTAAAAAAAGAAAAAAATAATAAAAGTAATTTTTCTCTTCAAACAACATGCCATAAGATCATTTTTAATCATAATAATCTTATCTTGATTTTCCTCTCTCTCTCTTTTTTCTTTTTTTTTTTCTTCCGCATAACATTAAAACAAAGAAAAGATTGAATCATTGATCATCATAATAATCATGTTCGTCATCGTCATCGTCGATTAGAGACAGAGAGCCGTACAGTGCAGATCGTGGCCGTCCGATGCGAACACTGGCTCATCCAACGGCGGAAAGTTCAGATCAAACGGCAAGGGTTTCCGACACGACGACGACGCGGCGAAATCCACCTCCGCGTCGTCGATCACCGACGACGACGAATCGCAGTCGCTGTGGCAGTCCTCGGGAACCACCGGCGGCGTCCGCGGATACCGCCGCCGTGAAGAAACAGCCGGCGGCGCGATCGCTGCCGTCGTAGGCCTCGGTCCGCTGAACGACTCCAAGGTGGAGCTGAGGCTGCTAGACGTCGGCCTCTGAGGATCAACGATCTGATGATGGTGATGATGATCAGGAAATCCTCCGTCGTGTCTGTACATCCTGTTGCTGTGGTGGTGGTTGTTGGAGAACTGATCGTTGGCGGCGGCGGCGGCGGCGTTGGCGTTGGCGTTGTTGTTCTGGTAGCAAAACGGCGGCGTTAGGGCGTAGGGGGTGGGGAAGTTGGTCTTGGCCTTCGGTCCTCGGAGCGTCCTCGCCGCCGCGTCGTACGCACGCGCCGCGTCCTCGGCGGAGTCGAAGGTCCCGAGCCAGACTCTCGTCTTCTTCCACGGATCTCTGATCTCCGCAGCGAATCTCCCCCACGGTCTCCTCCTCACGCCTCTGTACCTCACGTCCTTCCCTGATCCGCCGTTATTCTGCTCCACCTCCGCCGCCGCTGTTCCTCTTCCGGTAGCTCCTCTGCCTCGCCTCATGGCTCCAACCAAAAAGAAGGAAAAAAAAAAAACTCAAAAAAGAAGAAGAAAAAAAGACCGAAAAAAGGTCTGTTATTTACAGAGAAGAACCAAATCAGAGCCTGGTTTTCATAAGCAAAGAGAAAATATAGAGAGAGAAAAGAGAAAATATTGGATTTGTGAGGATAAGAAGAGGATGAAGAAGGCAGGAGGAGAGAGAAAGAGGTGAAGAGAGAGAGAAGAGAAGAAGGGATGGGTGGCGAGAGAAATGGATGGCACCCAACACCACCTTCTCCTCTACACAAAAACAAAAATAAATAAATAAACAAATATTAGTTGATATTAATAATTTTAATTTTTTGTTTAATTTTTTTAATTTATAATTTAATTGGGCTGGAGGGTGGGTTTCTTTTCTCTCTGGCTGTGAAATGTTTGTGGCCTTGTCTTTCCTCTCTCTTTCCCTTTCCTTCCCTTTTCTTTTCTTTTCTTTCTCGAAATCTCCACCCCTCTCTCTCTCTCTGCTCTTCTTTATCATTCTTCACCCCTTCTTTTTTAATTTAATTTTTATTTTTTAATTAAGTTTTTGGTTTGCAAAATTATATGATGTGCGAAATGACCATATGGTCCTTGACTTTATTTATTCAACAATGTCCCTTGGTAAATGTCTTCTCTTGATTTTTTCTCTCCTTTTTTTTTTTTTTTTTGCTTGCTTTTTAAGTGAGGTGATATCTCTTTCACTGCCTTTCTTTGTGCGTGTTTTGGTTTTGGTCATCAGGCGAAAGGTACAATTCCGGGGCCTAATTTTGTCTTAGCGGGCAATTATTTATTTACATTTTTGTATGGTTATTTCTCTATTAAAGTTAATGGGGGTGTTTAGAAACTTTTGGTCCAACTAATTGATTTAAAACATAAAATCTGTTTAATGTTGTTTTTAAAATAAGTAAAAATAGTTTTACTTTAAAAAAAGAAAATTTTTAAAAAGTATGCTGATAATGTTTTTAAAATTTTTGCCTCAAAAAGCATGCAAAAATATTTTAAAAAATTTTCAAACGGCAAAAATAGTTTCAACTAATACAATATAAGGTAAAAATATGCTATAGTGTAAAGCTTTCACATGCTTTAACTATATAGCTCCAACTACTTTCTCAAACACACTTCAACTATGTAACTTATTTTTATTTTACACTGTGGAAACAAAATACTTTACATCGTTTGAGTTTAAACTAATTGTTTTAAATCAATTCTCTCGCATGCTAAATAAATTTGGTTTCTCATGATTCAATGTGAAAGAAGCTTCTTCTTCCTTTTTTTTTTTCTTTTATTTATCCTCGTTCTACATGAAATATTCATGGGAGGATTGAATTCATTTATGGCAAAGGTTTTTATGTTTGAGTGTAAACCTACATAACTATTTGGCGTTTTAGACTGCAGATTATATATTAACCTACCATAAAATTCTATAATTTTTAAAAGGACAAAATATTGTTGAATTCGAAGAAAAAAAATGCTATTAAAAACATTGTTGAATTCGAAGTAAAAAAAAAAAAGCATTATTGAATTTAGCATAAAAAAGATATCTTAACAAAACAAAAATAATAATGCAGCATTTTTTACTTTTAATAATATTAATATTTTCCATGAAATTGGAAGTAAAAATTTTGGTTGTGTAATATAATTTTGGTTGTTTAATATTGTGAGAGCTCAACATAATCGGTGTTTAGTTTAACAATACTAAATGTGATTAAATTTAGCCAAAAAAATTAATATGAATAAGATAAATTTACGAAACGATTCATGTATTTCGATAAATTTAGAATAAATTAGTTACCATCCAATCTAACGTACTAAAAATATCTTTAAACTAATCTAAAATATTTAGAGTCTTAAACGTATAGAAATGCTACTCGTGCAAACTCGTGATACTCATAAAAGATTACGTTCCACTAAGTTTGGAATAACTTAATTGTCATTTTGTTTAACGCTATCAGAGAATCTCAAGGAGAAAAACAAAGATAATTATTTATCAAATATTATACTCTGACAAGTTTGACGTGACTCAAATTAGTATTCAATTTAACGATATTACAGATATCATTAAATTAAAAAAAATGACATGTAGTAAGTAGATTATGAGATTCACAAAAAGATAACATTGCATGAACAATATATACTCCAACTAGTTTGGAGTATCTTAGTTAAAGATTAAAGAAATATATATAAGTTAAACATGGAAATAATGAGTAAGATAGTTCTTCTATTGTGTTTAGCATTAATTACCTACTCTAATTTCTACATGTTAAAAGAGTTTAAAATTTAAATCTTTTGAAGGACTTGAAATCCCCACCCAAATAATTCTCTCATATTTTCTCTTCTACCAAACAATCATAGACCTTAAAATCCTTCCATTAATCCCTTCACATCTCTCCCACTTTCCGCCTTTCTATCCTACTAAATAATCTCTAAGTTTAAAGGGATTTACCCGTGTATATATATTGGCAAGACCTTAAGGAGAAGTGCATAATCAGTCATGCTCAAGGTATGTACCCGAATAAGTTTGGACTGACTCAACTATTTTTTGGTTTAATGGTGTTCTTTTAGACATCAAACTATTATGGACCCGAATAAAATGGACTATGAAATTTATATCATTATTATGTTAAGTTTATATATATAGAAAAATATCTGAAAACAGTATTGTGTTTTTGCTTGTGCTTTCTAATTATGTAAATGCTCCAAATACCCTGTTTGTTTTTAGAATTATATTCAAAATAATCCTTTAAGTAATTAAACCTTAAAAAAAACTATATTTCCTTACTTACCCTTTATGAAATACAGTTTAAAACATTATTAAATAGAAATAAATATAAAATCAATCTTAAAAATTTAAACAATTCTAAAAATAATTACTATATTCGCTTAATTGAAATATTTATTTGAACATCTTAGATTTTTATTTAATTTTTCAGTTAATTCATACTTAAGGGTAATCTTGAAATCTTAAAATTTTAATTGTTTCAAATAGTATTTTGAGTATGATTATAGATCATAAAGTGCTTTGGACATTTACATAATAAGGAAAATATAAGTGATATTTAGATAAAATATAAGGGTATTTGAGTGTTCTCCATATATGTGTGTATATGTATATATAAGTGTGTAAATAAAAGTTGATGAAAATATAATATTTAAAATTACACGCAAGCTAGTAAAATAAATTGTTGTAACCTACCATGAAACTAGCTATCAAAATTACTACCAAATTACCGTCACATAAATATCTACTGCACCTATACATGATAAGAGATAACAAGTTCATAGTAACTTAAAAAAAAAAAAAAAAAAAGGTTCTGAATATTAACAAGTCCTTTTAGTAGTACTTGTGCTAAAAGACATGTGCAGACTCAAGGTCCCCTACATTGTGAGGCACGAAGGACATATATAACATTTAACCGCATACACTCTTAACAAGTTCGAAGTACTTACTCAAGTTTCCACTTTTGTTTAGTTCGTCGCAAAACTTACATAGAAAGTGTATTTTATTGTATCAATAGGTATTGTTCTTTTTATTGTTAGATCAACTTTTGACGATCTAAAGTGGTTATAAGTTATCCGTGGTAAATTTTTAACTTAAATAATTACAGATTAAACGGTTAAAAAATTAATTCAACGATTTTCTTAATTACAGATTAAACGGTTAAAAAATTAATTCAACGATTTAAGAAAAAATAACTATTGGTAATGTAAAAGTGAGAAATCCTTAGTCAAAATTTGTTTTACTTGAAGGTATTTTTAACATAACGTATCATTATGTTATTTTAAAATATTTTCATATAAAAATAAAATTTATTCTTCGAGGAGTTCAATCAAGATGTTTGCATTTTCATTAGATACCAAAGGCTTGTTTGGATGCTCGGTTGAAACCAATGGTTCTAATCAATAAATAGTGTAAAACGCTTAATAGGTACAGTAAATTGCTATAGTGTAAAGCTCTCAGTGCTATAATTCAAACCAATAACTTCAGTTTTAACCGCATTTTCAAACAACGTACAATATATATATATATATATATATATATTTCAATGATATTCTTGGTATTTCCTCTTTTCCCTTATTCTTTTGCTTCTAAAGAATTAATACCCAACTGGTCACTTGTCAAAATATATACATATACTTTTGCCATTATATTAATGGGTTATAGTTTATTTGTGAACCCACTTTCTTAAAGTTTCGCACTCTTTTATATTTCTCTTTCTTTTATTAGCATAATCCTTATTTGACACATGTTTCTCTTTATTTTTTGTAATCCTTCTTTTCAATAAGCATAATCTTGATGTTCAATCCATGCAGCTTAACTTTAATAAGCATTAATCAAAATCAACATTGTTAATTATGTGGAGAGGATGGGGTTAGCGACAATGCTAGGCATTACATTTTTAAATGTAGTCAAGAAATGCGACAACCATGCCTTTTTTGCTTTTTGGGCGGCCAAAAGGAATATAGAAAAAAAACTTGTTGGTACCAATATGGGCATTCAGACTGATAAATTCATAACTAATTGCAAATTATAACATATTACCATAACTATTGCTTCGCAAAAATGCTTGTCAAATGGATGGGGAAAGAAAAACTTGTATTAATTCATAATACCGGAGATCTCTACTTTTTTTTTTTAATTTTTCTTAATACTGTGGTATTTGAATGATCATTCTTTTATTAATTAATGTTTAGAAAATCGTAATGTCAATGGACAAAGTTCACTAGATGAAGATGTAGCTTGAGGTCAAAAGGGTATGAATTCGATATTATTAGGACATTTAAAAGAAGGGTTTCAACTCTAGAGTTTGAATTATACTATAACATGTGAGAGTTTTATATTATTCATAGTTAAAATTTAAAAAATCAAGCTACTCTCTCAAACACCTTAAGCATTACATGGATATAAATAGTTATATTTACCAATAGAAAGATGACCTTTCAGTTTTAAGAATTTAGTAGGAACCAAAGAATTTTAGTTTAAACCGATTTTCTTAAAATGTTTTCTCACAAAGTTTAAATTGCTATAGCATTTTTAACTTCAAGCTATTTATTGAAACTAGGTTTCAAAACGCCCTCACAATTTACCTTAATACCGAAAAGTAAGCATTCTTTGAGTTAAACTTTCACAATTAAATTATTTTATATCCTTCACTTATTACACTGAAAGAGGTATTATTCTCATTTACTTTCAAAAGGAAAAGGAAATTTAAATGCCACCGCTATGTGTTTGGCAATGGTTCCCACCACTCAGTTCTCAGCACAAACTCAGTTATAAATAGTAAAAAGCTCTCACATGCTACAGTAACAATAAAAAAAATTGCTACAATATAAAACTCTTACATGCTACAGTAAAAGTGGTTCTCACCACCTTTCCAAACACCCACTAAAAAACAGCATCTCAAATTTATTAATCGTGTTCAACGCATTAATTTGAGCTTCTGAAAAGCTCATGGTCGATATCAGCAAACTTTGGAAATAAATTTTTATTATTTAGATCTTTGATGTAAAGAAGAAGTCGTATATGTTAAAAGAAAAGTCAAGGAAAATGGGACAAAAAAAAAACCATATCTCAATCTAAAAAAAAAAAAAAGGAAAAGATTGCCCTCTTTTATGGCAAAATCTTTAGAATCTTTCTAATTTGGCAGTATAGGAAAGAAGCACGAAGGACAAATTAACAACATTTTAATCCTTGACTAATCTATACACGTATAGATAGTGGAAAATTCGGTGCATACCTAAACTTAAACTAGCAAAGTACAATTTGAGCTTCCTACGCATAATATTCTCCGTTTCATTTACATATATTTTGGTTCAAAAAAATATGTGAAAACTAATGGAGTATTTGGTATGATGGTTAGATCCATTGTTTAGAACGGTAAATACTGTAGCATATGAGAGTTTTACATTGTAGTAACTTTTTTACTTTTATTATAGCATGTGAAAGAACTGCTCTGGACTAAAAAGTTGATTAGAACCACCTAATGCGAACGGCTTTAAGAATTCTCTTAACTTGGTATTGCGGCCAAGGAGTTGAATGTACAACCATTACATAGTCCACAATCAATATGAACTAATATAATTATCTTATTAACCACTTACGTAGATGGAAAAAGATATGGATTAGAATCTCATACCGACCACAAAATGAAAAAGTAATGTTTGGATTCCTTTCTCCCTCTTTCTCCTATAGGTATTCTCCTGTGTATGTTTTCAAATCACTAAAGAGTATCTGACATATTCAATTTCAACTAAAACTTTTAGTTATTATATTGTAAAACTCTCACTTATTATAGTGTCAAGAAAAAGTAAATTAAGGTGTAAAATAATTACATGCTACAGTAGTTTTAAACTAAAATTAATTCAAACTAGTAATTTGAACCAATGATCCTAAACATCTTATAAAAATGGACAAAAGTGTCTTTTTGTAGTAGATTTGACAGTTAAAAAGTAACAATTAATAGAATATTTTTTTGGTACCTACGGAAAAATCCCTTTCTCTTTTTCTTTTGTTCTTTTAGTTTTGGAATTTCTTGAGTGTATAATTGTTGATTTTTCTTTTTTGCTTGTGGAAATCATATAGGTACAACTACCATCCGCATCATGTCTCAAAACGCACACTTTGTTGGGAATAATAAGCAAAGCCCCATGATTTACGGCTCATGTGGTGAGGCTTATTATGAAATGTTTGATCCATTTTTATGAGTTAGAACTTGAAAGGTAAGGTAATATTGCATCAAAGTGTGATTATGATGCTCTGGTTAGAGATAAACAGTTTTTAAAAGTAAAGAGATTTCAATAAGCTTTTGGCCCCTCAAATCAATTGCCCTCAAAAGGATAGGAGTTAGTGTTTGACAAGTGTAGTTAAAACTATAGTTGTAGTTTAAAATACTGTAATATATGAGAGCTTACACTGTAATAATTTTTTACTTTTTACTCTAACATATGAGAGCCTTATGCTATTTGATAATCACAACCATGGTTTTAACAATAGTTGCCAAAACACCCTAATAATTAGGTTCCACTTAAATGGAACTTTTTAATGAGCAAGATTAGGATAAAACAATTAACACCAAGCAAAGAAAGTTATTAATCACATAGAAAACAAATTTTGATTTTCTTAATAAATAATTATCGGATCTGTTCTTGTTTTGGCACTTTTTGAGTGAAAGCAAAATTTTAGACAATAGTATACTACATCCATTATGAAAGCCCTCATTTATAGCCCAGTAGGCAAACCTTTTTCTAGTTGAACCTTTTTTTCCCCTTGATGAATTATTTTAGCTAGCAAGGTGTATAAAAACAAAACAATATACTAACACATGCTTTCTGATTTCTTTTCAATTGAGGTTAGAACGTGACTGAAAACATAATTGCCCTGTTGTGTTTTCACAAATAGTGAAAAGAGAACAATAGAATTTAAAACTATAGATTAAAAAAATTACTTCACCCCAACTTTGCAATAACTATATTTTAATGAAATTGTATTTCCATCTTAATTGTTCTTTCCCTTATATCTAAAGGAAAAGAAAAGGCGTAAAAGGCCTCTTTCAAAATAGATTCTATTATAATATATATATATATATATATATATATATTTATTTATTTATTTATCGACATTGTGCATCTTTTGACGTTGTATAGTATTAGAAATTAGAATGGCAAAGAAAATAATTAAAAAGGTGTCTATGAAAATAGATATCTTTTTTATCCTTTAAGAAAAACAAAATATATATCTTTTTTACCTACTTACAAGTTTCCGTCTTTTAGATTTATTATTTTTGGAGATTAAGAGCTTCCATCTTTTAGATTTTTTTAGGAGATTAGTATTTTTAATAAGGAGATTAGCATATTCTTTTGAGATAAATTTTATAAATGCCCCAAAAGGCATTTACGAAATTAATTTTTTGTAATTGTTTTGTTGTTATTTTCTTAAATAAAAACGGACATTATAATTGTAGATTGTAGAGAAAATCTTGATCAACAAACAATTCATTATTATTACTGTTTTTAGTATTTTAAGTATCAAAGAAATTAATTTAAGTGGGTGTTTGGAAGAGTGGTGGGAACCACTTTTACTATAGCGTGTGAGAGTTTTACACTGTAGTAATTTTTTTTATTGTTACTGTAGCATGTGAGAACTTTTTACTGTTTATAATTGAGTTTGTGGTGGGAACTGAGTGGTTCCCACCACTGCCAAACACCCCATAAAGCGTTTTAGTTTTAAAAAATGGACACAAAGTACAAATATATATTTGAATTCTATACTTTGTGAGAGACTCAGATGTGAGGTTATGCCTTTGACCATATGCTTTTAATATCGTCCAAATATTGAAATATCAATCAAAGACTCCAATAAAAAGGTTAATACTGCCTCAAACTTAATCGCATATTATCACTTTGACAGTTTGTTTCAGTGTTAGTCATTGATTTTTCAAACGTCCAAACTTAACCCTATTATATTAGCTTGTTTCAATTTTAGACTTTCTATGAATTGGGTGTTAAAATTAAGGTTAAATACGGTTGATGTTCATATAGTAGAGTGTTATTTTTTGTCAATATCATATCCATATTCTGTGTTTTGTCATCAAAGTGTTAAGGTCGGGTTAGTCCGTATTGAATTATTTTTAACACCTAACTAGTTGAAAAGGTTAAAACTAATTAAAATAGACTGATAGATCCAGATAAGGTTTGGTTTGTTTTAAACATCGGCGATCGAAACAAGATTATAGGTAGGGGTGGCAATTTGTGTCCACAGGTCGGGTTGAGGATTGATTTTTATATAAACTAACTCGACACTAACCCGAGCCCTGATACGAATGGATTGAGGAATCTCAACAGTAACACGACTTGTTCTGACACGGGTTAACACGAATACGACTCGTACTAAATCGGTTCTTATGCAACCTATGAAATGCCAATGACTCGTAACTTGTCAATGATCCGTGACCCGTTAATAACCAATAGTAATCCGCACTAACTCATAATATTTTTTAACTTTGAATTTACACTAACATAACATAAAATAAAATATATAATAGATTTTTTCAAAATCAAATGAGTTTCATATTACAACAACAACAAATTGTCTTAAAATTTTTAAAAATATCTAACAAAATAACAAGTCTAATAAAATTAAAAAAAAAAGTCTCAAGTGATCAAATCTAAAATCAAGTTCTTATTGTTCAAGAGTTAAAATTAATTTAGTTTAAAGCTTGGTCTGAGATTAAGTGAGATAGGATTTTGTCTTATGGATATATTTGATAACAAGGGAAAATATTTTAAAAAATATTTAAATAATTAAACGCAGGTTAAATAGATCATTTTAGTGTTATACGATTGACCCGAACACAACTTATTTTTATATAGGTCAATTTTAAGTTGACACTAAAATGACTTATGATTATTATTTTTACCTTATTCATAAAAAACGTGTTAGATTCGTGTCATGTCATAACTTGTATTGCCAGCCTTCATTGTGGGTAAGGTTGGGAGACCATTTTTAAGAAGTTATTTTTGATGTATTTGGTGTTTGAATCAGATGAACCTTCTGAAACGATTTTCGAAAACAATATTTGAAAGCATATATCTTATTTACCCTACATAGAACTTCACTTTTTCAGTTACGAGTTTAGTATATTATAATTGAAGCACATAAAATAAAGATAAAATTACATTAGGATATTAGTAAAATGTAATTTTAAGTAAGAGATTAGCATGTTGTTTTTGGATTTATTGTATAAATACCCTAAAAAATTTATAAAATAAATTCTTTTACTTATGTTTTATGACTTTTTTAAAATGCCATATTCCATTTAACTAAAACAAACATTACAATTGTAGATTTTAGACAAAAACCAAAATCAACAATGAATTTATTACAATTGTTCTTCTTGGTATTTTACGTATTAAATAAATTAATTTTAAATCGTTAGCTAAAATTATTTTTTAAATACAATGCTGGTTGTTTTAAGATTTGAACTGAAATCTCCTTTTTAACTACCCACCCTTAAAGAACATATACAAATTACAAAGTACTTTTAGTTTTATCTTCTTTTTTTTTAACATAGGATATGAAACTTTAATTCAATGATAGAGAAATGTGTAAATTTATTATTAGACTAATGTCTTTGACTACACTCCTTTGTAGGTTGTTCGAAAAATAAGTTTAAATAAAAACAATTTAAGTTTGAACCATAAACAAAAATATTATAACAAAATAAAGTTAAACCAAGAATTATTGAGATATCAATCAAATATTCAATGCCAAATTTAACTGAACTCCAACAAAATGTTATATACCAAAATTAATGTACCCTATATAACCTATGCTCTATCATGTCCTCATATCCAAAACCCTCCAAACAGATCAGAAATCTTTTTGACCATGCCTTTGGTGGGGCCCACAACCACACCTGACCCACCATACAGAGAGTCCATACCATACCTTCCCCTGACCCAGCCAACACAACCACTCATCACCACCTCCTCCTTTCCAAGCCCAAAACCCAAAACCCCAAACCCAAAACCCACAACCCAACCGGTTTTGAGAGAGAGAAACACCCAAACAAACGACTACAAATCTCAAGACGTGGTGTGGGGCCCACAGTCCTCCTGTGGTGCGTCAGCGACCACCAACCACAGATTTTGTCCTCCCCATAACATAAATAAATACTTTTAAAAAAAAAAAAAAAGAAAATAAATAACAGTTATTATAAATGTGACCGGAACGTGGCGGTGATGGTGAGGTTTGTGACCGGCCAAATATAATTGGGGGTTGGTGGGGACAGGGGTGCTCATGGACGGTTTGGGCCATTTTTTCCTCTAAATCACCGATTCAATTAGAAATTAATATTATTTTTAGACAGTTTAGATGGTTTGATATTTTTTATAGAAATCAAATCAAACCAAATCACTCATAAATAGTTTAAGCGGTTTGGTTTGTACAACTTATGCTTAAGATTTGAAAAAAAAAAATTCACTTAATACAACCAAAGTAAAATATCTAAAAGTTTACCATCTAAAGTTTTAATACAAATAAAAAAAGTTTACCGTTTAAGCTTGAAATAAAGTTTTCTACTTTTGTCGATAAATCTCTCCTGCTAATGTCTTCAATCGACGCTCACAATCTCTACATGAATGAATGACTTATCTATAAAGAATAAAGATAAAAACTATATGATTTCTTTTTTTTTTTTAACACATTGATAATGTAATAAATAATCAAGTGTGAAAGTAAAGTTATTTACCTGACTCAATTTCTTAAGCTTCCAAGTGTTTTAATTGTGGTTTTAGATCTAGTAGGAGGCTAGAAGATCTCAACCAATGTCGAGTGCAAATCAATGCCTCTACCATTGGTGGACTAAATGAACTCTGAAAATAATCAAGAACTTGACCACCAGTGCTAAATGCTGACTCAGAAGCTACAATTGACACTTGAACTGCTAAGATGTCACGTGCTATTTCTGCTAGAATAGGGTACTTAGAAGCATTGACCCTTTGTCAAGCTAAAATGTCAAAGTCCTTATTCTTTGGATCTCATTTGCTTCAATCAAATATTTCTCCAATTCACTTGCCTTATTATACGCATTTATCGATGAGTATTGTAATTCATATTCTTGCCGGAAAAAGTCACCATCTTTATCAACTTCAATCCTTGAATCAACATTACTCGATTCCCCACTAACTAAATTTTTAATACTTCTATTTGCATAGAAGTTATACAACTTCCCCAACATATTTTTAACAGAATTAAGCAAAATGAAAACGGTTGCCTCCTCTTAAATCTTTCTAGCAAAACTCCACATAATTCAGCTTAAACCTTGGATCAAGCACGACTGTCGCATACAAAAGATTATTTTACTTATAGACATTAACTAATATTTGTCATATTTCAGCTTCATTTTCATAGCCATGTCATGCAAAATTGAGCCACTGCTTTCACTCCATTTCATCAATCTTCCCTTCACATTCATAATTTCATGGAAAAATAAATTTGCAATGACGTACTTAGAGGCACTAAGCTTCTTAGTAGCTTCATAAAAAGTTTTCAAGAACTTTATAAACACTCGACAAGTATCCCAATCTTTTAAAATTGGTGGCCCAATTCTTTTTTCTCCATTAGATTCTTTCTCCATGAACCACAATTCATAGTGCCCGTCCTCCTCCATCAAAGTTTAAAAGCATCCATAAATCTCAAAGCATGCTCTAACATTAAACAAATAGAGTTCCACCTAGTTGGCACATCTAAACAAACAAGGGCCTTATTTTCTTTATTCATATTTTTCACATATTGTTTACATCTTGCCAATCTTGCAGGAGAAAATATAACGTACCTTATTGCATTGAGTGCCCCAAAAATAGATTAATGTAGATTTTTAAAACCATATTACACAACCTAGTTTATTATATGAGCTACATATCTGACATGCAAATATTCCCCATCATAAACACCACTCTTCTAAATGGAAAGTCTCTTCTTCACGTGTGCTATAGCTCCATCATTAGAGGAAGCATTATCTGCTATGATTATAAAGATCTTCTCCATTCCCCATTGTTGTAAGCATGCCTCGATTGCTTTCCCAATCGTTTCTGCCTTTTTGAGTAGGAATTTGAATGAAATTCAAAATCCTCTTTTGCATTGTCCATTCAAAATCTATAAAATGAGCTATCAAAACCATGCAATTTAATTGTTGAACAGAAGTCTAACAATTGGTTGTTAGAGAAACTCTTTGTGAATGCTTCTTAAAGAAAGATCTTAGTTTCTCTTTCTCACCCTTCTAAAGATTCATAACATCTCTTGCAACTGTTATGTATGATGGAATATCAAACTTTAGACAAACCACACTACAAAAGATCTTAAACCCTTCTTATTTAACAAATAGAAAAGGCAACTCATCATGACTACCATCTTTGTCAATGCTATTCAACACGCCGCTTGACTAAAACCCACAACTACAAGGTTACTATCTCTATGTTCAGTAGCACTCTTTTGCTTGAAAAATAATATCTGTAGCTTGAAATCTTCCTCCTTATAAGGGTATTTCTTACATTGCTCCCTAAGATAATTTCATAAGGTACTAGCACCACTTTTTTGGCAGTGTGAAAATATTTATGACAATAGATACACACCTTCTCAAGCTCACCCTTAATTGTTTTCTCTTCAAAATAGTCTTATACTAAAGAAGTTGTTCTAACTTTTCTTTTGCTAGGAAGTGGTGGTCTATGAGCTTCATTTTGCTTCACTTAAAGATGAAGAAGTTGAACTAGTACTTTTGGGTGTTTCAGAAATACCAATTGGGGTTTCAACTTCATTTCTAGATTGACTATTAATTTCTTTATCACTATACTCAGCATTTATCTAACAAGGACACAAAAAAGTCCAACAAAAAATGACACCAACAAATTGATTATTAATTTCTTAATCACTATACTCAACGTCCATATAACAAGAACACAAAAAAAGTCCAATAAAAAATGACACCAACAGACTAACTAAACCCCAATTGCTAACTTCTTTAGGGAAAAAAAAAACACAAATGTTTTTGCTTTTAGTTTTAGAATTTCTTTCAAACTCTTTTTCTTTTTCTCTTATAGTTTTTTTTAACATAACAAAATAGACAACAAGTATTAAAATATTTTAAGCATATAATATATTTATTAGATAAATGATTTATTTAAAACCTACTATTTATTTTTGTAATTTTTTTAAAAAACTTCTATTTACCTTTTTCTCTTTTTTATAGCACGACAAAATTAAAAGCACTTCAAGGTTAATCGTAGTTCTTATTTTTCTTCATCATTATCACCTGAAGATTAAAATTTAATTATCATTAATTATCAATAATTGTTGTAGTGCGCACTTAAATGACTTGTGATAATAGTAGCTCATGATAATCATTAAATTGAATTTAGAGTAAACAAAATAAATATTCATGAAATGTTATGTTTTGAACCTGTAATTATTTTTTATTTTTGTTATATATATTTCAGTTGGTGGGCAATGGCGGAATGAGCAGGAGGTGGGGTGGCCGGCTGGGTGCTTGTGGGCCCTTATCTATTGAGTCTTGCATCCAACGTGGCAAGGATAAGCTTGTTGGGTCGGCCAGTAGTATACAGCCACGTCACCATCAAAGCAGATTAACTTTCAACACAAGTCAAAAATTCAAAATGCCTTTTTCCTTTAATAAATTACAAAGAGAATGTGAATATGTTGATTTGCTTGATTTCGTCTTATTATTGTGTTCAATTGTGTTCAATAAATGTGAATGGTTGATTGGATGACCTTATATTTGCAAATCCTTGTTTGTTCCAAAAAAAAAAAAGGATTTTATAATAAGGTATGAAAAATAAATACTAATAGCAGTGTGTTTTAAACCATTAGATCAATATTATATTCCGCTGGTTATATATATAACACGGAAAATATTTAAATAACTCTATTTGTTTTGTTTAAATCACTACATTTGCCTATCTTATTCTATAAATACCCAAAATACCCTTCTATATTTAAAATCATTCTCCAAGTATCTCTTGAAACAATTAAACTTTCTGAAAAACCAAAATTAGTCTACACAATCTTTACTAAATACAATTTAAAACATTATTAAATCGAAATACTAGAAAGAAATTTTAAGAACTCTAAAAAAATAAAGTATTTGGTCAATTGAAATATTTATTTAAATGTCTTAAATTGTTTTTATTTTCCTTCAAAAAACTATTTTTTAAATTTTTAGTTAAGTCATACTTAAAATAATATTTAATGCAAATTGGAAAAGGTAATATTGAAATTTTAAATTCCTCTAGGAGATATTTTGAGTATAATCTTATAAGCATAGAGATTTCCTAGGCATTTTGTGTAATAAAAGGGACAAAAATGGTATTTAGACCTAATATATAGGGTTTTTTTTTTTAGATTTTTCCTATATGAGATTTTAATATAATTATAACTAAATATTACTAAACGTTCCAAATCATGCAGTCATACTTGGTTGCCGGTTTGTTAACTGTTATACAAAATTTTTAATTTTTGTTTATAGAAAAAAAAATTAATCATCATAATGTCTTCATTTTTGCTTAATCTTGCAATATTTGTTTTGGAATTAAAAAGTTATTTATCGCTCAAAAGTGCCCCTTCTTATGCTTTTGACTTCTTTGACAATGTAATCTAGGTAGAAATAGAATATGATCGAAATCATGTTCTTTTTGCCACTCAATCACATGGTACGTATAGAGGAATCAGAGTTCACCACGTTTTGAGTAATGTAATTCAATTATTCTTGAATAAATTTAAATTCATGCTCGTATCTTTATATCAAAGCATGGATTCATTTTTAGATATCGTGGTTGGTAAAATAAGGTTTTTTTTTTATTATTATTATTGAAAGGTAAAATAGATTATATCTTATATGCAAAATCTATTGAAGAGGACTCCTTTTCGAAACATAATTCGAACTAAATATATTTAAACTAAAAATGCTATTAATAGTTCAAATTTAATAAGAAAAAAATATTGTAATAAAAAACGCTTGAATCGGAACTATCTTTTGTTCGAATAAGTATTTCTAAACACACCCAAAAGTTTTTTTTGTTTTTTTCTTCTTTTACATAATTCGTGTCGTGAGATATAGACGTGTGTTATGGTAACAGATGCAGATTTTGGCGTAAAGTAGTCCACTGATATTGTATGATGCTAAACGTGATATAATATTAAGATTTTTTTTATAAATATAGTACATATTTAAACGTGATATATATTATTTCTATACATTTTGACAAAATGTACTGAATAGTATAATTACACAATGTATATAGTAAACAGGGAAAAAGATAGCTTAAGATTAAAACAAGGAAAAATAATTAATTAGTTTTGGGCATGCAAGGTATTCTTACTAATCACTTTTATGCTATAAAAACAAAAATGTAATTATTCAACTATTTTCTCCAAAACCATTATTAATGTGTTTAGTTAACATTAAACTCATCAACCTATCTTTGCTTCAGCTTTCAAAAAGGGTCCTTCTAATTCTATATATCCGTTTTCAGCCAAGAAAAATAAAAAAGTTTAGAATCTTTGTCCATTTCAATTTTGAGCACAAAATAAAACAAATCATGAAAGTGGAAAACAAGGGCAAAATCCTTTTTGTCAATCTTACGGTTCTTAGTGCAAGCACGTAACGGGTTCCAATGGGTTTGACAACTCATGATTAACGTGTCAACATAATAAATAAGCATGCAAGTATTCTTTGTCGTTTTTCTTTGTTTTGCTTAGAGATTTTGCTTAGTGTTTGCCTTGTTTTCTTAAGCGTGACGCTTTTGGCGTATGACGAAACGGACGACTCTCTCTCTCTGCGCGGTGCAATCCCTCCTCCTTTTTGCTTTTGTACGTCTGTGGTGAACAAGAATGAGAATTCTACCCTAGAGGAAGGGGAAAAGATGTTCTATTGATAGGTTTTTCTTTGTTTTTTTTTTTTAATCGTGTCAGATTTTTTTAGTTTTGCACACAGGTATTTTTATTTAGCTTAATGGAGTAGTCACTAGACCCTTTCACAAATAGTGGGCCTTATTTGAAGCCTGTCCTTATGAAGGGGTCGAGCTACTACCCCCGAAAAAACTTTTTCCTCTATACACATGTACTTAGTATATGTGTGAGTATTAATTTGGATAGTTTTAATCAGCTCTATTGTATATAAAGTAGTATATTCGATTGACACAATCATCAACGTTATTAGTATAATAATCATGTAATTTTATTGATATACATTGCCTTAAAAAATAGTTTAAGATAAGAAACTCTATGAAAGTCACAATGCAAAGAAAACTACTTACCTTCTTTTTTGAATTAAAAAAAATTGTTGTAATGTGATTGACAATGACGCCTTTCTTCAGTAGGACATTCCCATTGGTGTATGTTTTGAACATTAAAATGGTCAAAATCAAATAAAAATGAAAAGTATACAAAAACTGTTACAATCAAATATATAAGTGATGATAAAAAAAATAAGCCTTATCGGTGACGTGTTTTCTCGTACATTTTTGTTGTAAATATGAATAGTTGGAACAGACTCATGGAGGTCGAGGGATATACATGTTAAACTTGGCTCGACAAAGAAAACCTACAACCCAACTTGATAGGCCACATAAAGTCAGTCTTAAGTTATTTATGCTATATGGCACACATTTTTCTATTGAATTGATTTATATCATTGACGTAAACACTATTTGAAAATATGCTATAGTGGTATAATTAAAATTACTGTCCTGACCAAAAAATCCAAAATTAGACCTAGGAATTTTTTTTTCTCTCTCTCTCTTCCCAGCCGTTTGCTCTGCCCCCCTTCCCTCTCTTTCCCACTTCCCCTGCCTTCTTCTCGTGCTTCCTTTCTCTCTTTGTCTCATTTTTCGTCCCAACCTTGCAATTTCATCGGCACGACCTTGTCAATAGGGCAACCTTCCTCCGTGCATGACTTGACTACATCTTTCTCTCTCTTTCTACGTGGCTACTTATCTGTGCAACTACGTTGGCGCAACGTTGTCAACAAAGCAACCTTCTTTTGCGCATAAATCGTCGACGGATCTAGCTTCTTCTCTGCTTGACCATGCCAAAGATTGGGTTACTTCTCCAAGCAACTCTGTCGGCAGATCTAGCTCCTCCCATGCGCCGCCATTGGCAGATCCTTCGAGATCAAATTTCCTCAAAGCTCCAAGCCCAACTCACGTTCGATGCTGGAACTCAACACCAGTGCTGTCACGACGAACAAAGACCGGATCGGAGGTGGAGGCACGATGGTTCAAGGACCTCTCTCATCGGGACCGCCTTGTGGTCTCTCGCGGTTGTGGCTGATCTCCACCATGACGAAGCTCCTATGAACATACAGTTCTTAATAACATTTTTGAAAGGATTCTCTTTTTTTATCTGTTTTGTGGTTTTTGTGATTTTGCATTATTTTTTGAATAACTTTTATGAGTTTATTTTGTATTTTTTCAACTCTTGCCATAAAAATAGTCGTTTCTAGCAGATGCCGGCTGATGATCGTGAAGAATATTGAATATTATTTGGTAACCATGGTGGATACCGAGGGATGCTGGTCGATGACAGCAACGGATACCGAACACCATTTGGTGACCACAGTGCATACCGGTTGGTGACCGCGACGGGATACCAGCTGATGACTGCTTTCTATACCAAATACCTCACCAATATCTTGATGGTATATTTAATATTAGTAAAATAATATAACATGTGGCTGTGACATTTTCTGTATTTATTTTTTTGGTAGCATAAATCAATCCAAATTCTTTTTTTTTTTTTTGGCATATCTAAGTAGTGCCCGTTAGGTTACACCGCCCTTTTTGTTTTATATGTATTTTATTATTAAAAAAAGGATACGTGGGCTGACAAGGCTCAGCCTATAGGCTAAAAACTTAGGCCCAAATGTATGGGCCATTATAACCCTACTTTTTTTATGAACGACAGGTCAGGCTCAAAAAGAATTTGAGAAATATCATTTGGTTTTTCGGTCATATCCTTTCAAGAGAAAGTTAGAATTGCTCCCAAATATTGTGGGTTAGGTTCAGATAAACAAGTGTTATCTAAAGATATTTATACCTTTTTAGTTCAGAGAAATATAAACCAAAAGAAGAAAAAATAAATAATAAAGCACAATTGTAACAATAAAGAAGTGACATGCCATTTAATTTTCTCAGCACGTGGTTTGTTCGGTCCAGTTCATACTTTAAGCCAACTCATATATTACATAGTAGATTTTTTTTTTTTTTTTTTTTTTGAAAATGGTAATTTCATTCAAACTAGAGGAATATAAACACTAATTCAGATACAAAAAACTTTAATGCATTTAACGACTTAACCCAACAATAAATCAAAACAACCAATAGGTTTGATTGAAACACTCAAAGGATATAACAAGTACCAAGTTCCAATACAGGGAAACATAGTAGATACTCCACTTATCGATCATACTAATAGCTATTTTAGAGACACCACTATAGGGGGTGGACAACCTTGATCAAAGAAGATTGAGAGGTTAAAGACACAAAGGCCTAACACTACAATGCAAAGCATATAGACTCACAAAACACTGAAAGGTGAGGAAACCACTTCTATTATTACAATGGAAAAAAAAAATAGAAACACAATCGACGAAAACAGCAAGGTTGTTGTTTTACAACTGTAAAAACTGAAACAAAAAGGACAACCCAACAGCAATGGAAGGAAACTACAGTTTATAACACGTCTGTTTTTTCGGGAGAATGCTTTGATATGTCCGTTCCCCTTCAAAAAGTGAAAACTTTTTACAGGATTTAGAGAAAAGAAAAGGAAAAGCAAAAGAAAAGATCCATGAGTCTCATAAAATTAGATGATTGAAACCCATTTACCGGTTTGTTTGTTGCCGAAGTTTACTCAGCACTTCCCCTCTCCAAAACGACATTGATTTATGGTTCTCATTGTTTTGAATTTATGTTTTATTATTTTTTAAGTGTTACATTCTTAGGTTCTGATCACTTGTCATACTTTCAATCCTTAACCATAACTTAATGATGGAATTTTTTAAGGCATAATAGTGGTAACCACATCGTCGTCGTGTGGTGATCTTAGATTAAATCCGTCTCCTAAAATACAAGACGTTCTTTTTAACTGTTTTAATAAACTATCAGGTCTTTACGTGATAGCCATGTGACCGCCTTCGTTAAATATAGAAAAATCTATCGCTAAATTTTGAATTAAAAACTAAAATGCTAAAAAACATTAACTTTAATGATAAGAGAGAGAAAAAAAAATTTGTTTAGGAAAGTGATTTGAACTTTAAGTTTGAGAGACCTGTTTGGACTTTAGAATTTAAACCATAAAATGTAAAGCTTTCACATGTTACTATGATTAGTGTGCAGTCTGAGCTCTAAAGTTGGAACTATTTTTTCAAAAATTCTTAGGCTATTTGAGAACGTATTCAAACCATAAAAGTTATCACAAAATTATGGTTTAAATCGACTTTGTTATAACTTTTCTCTATATAATTTAAATTTCAAATTAACTTTATTTCAACATATTGGTTTAAACTACGTTTTTAAACAACCTACCAAAGATCCACCACTTCTTGACAAGTTCATAGCGCCAAAATCTTGGGCCTTCATTCTTAATTTCTGCAGCTGAAGAAGAGGAGGCCGTCAATAATTTTGGGCTAGTTGTTCTCCTGTGAGGTCTCAGCCGCAACTTCAAGCTTTAGCTCTGTATTGGCAGGACTAAAAATTTGCCTTCAAAACGGGTTTTAATCATTCACCCATATTTTACTCCTATGAGTAAAATAATAGAGTATTTGACAAATGAGAACCGAAAAAAAAAAAAAAAAGTTCAAAAATTATAACATGTGAAAGTTTTATAATGTAGTTATTTTTTATTTTATACTATAACAAATGAAATTTTACACTGTTATTGGTTCAAACCGGTTTCCAACAAAAGCTAAGTTTCTTATTAATATTTTTTAAAAAGATCTTCTATCATCTATGTATGTAAGCCTAATGGAAGATCCATTAATTTCACCATGTCTTCATTTAGAATGTCAAAGGAAAAAAGCGATGCCTGAAAAAGGTTAATATATTTTGCTTTTAACTAATTGACCAGCTAATCAAAAACTCAATTTGACGCAAACAACTCCTACCAGATTGAGCTTGGGAAAAGCAGTTTGAGAATCTCCAAAGTAATTAATTAATTATGGTCAAGTAGAAAAAAAAAAAATTAACTGCAAAAAAAAAAAAAAAAAAAAAAAAAGTCGACTTCCAAGGAAGTCATCGTTTCATCAAAACTTTAGACAGAGTATTTGGGGTGTAAATCGAAAACTTCTAAAGCATTTTTGGCAGCTAAAGGAAACCTTGCATGTTAGTTTCTTTTACTTTTTTCCTCAATAGTCCTTGATTCTCATGAGAGTTGCTTTACTTTGCCAAAAGTTCTTCCAAAAACCGGTGTGTTTCATCAAGGTAGAGTGCTTGATGTTACAAACGGTGATGTTTGAAAGGTGGTGGGAACCGTTGGTTATAACTACTTTTATGGTAACATATAAGAGCTTTACACTGTAGTATTTTTTTTTTCCTATTGTTACTGTAGCATGTGAGAGCTTTATACTGTTCATAACTGAGTTTGCGGTGAAAACTGTGCCGAACAGAGGGTAGTTTTTTTAGGTTTGACAATAGGCCATATATGAATAAACCATTCATGTGGTCCATGCTAACGTATAGATGTTAGAAACGTTTTTTATTCAACGTAACATTGATATTGGAATAGTATAATACTAAAAAAATTAACTATGTCAAACCATTATAATTTTTATGTCGAGTGTGAACATTGTTACGTTGAATAAATGTTATATTGCCCTTTTCACTTATATATGTTGCGGGTAAGCGGGAGAATCATAGCAACTTTCTTTTTTTCTTTTCAAGAAAAAGAAAAGCTTGGACGTTTGTCAAACTTTTTTCCAGGTTCGTCCAAACTACTTTGTAGATAAGCTAATAGATAGCTGCAAACTGAGACTTTACGCATAAGATAAGTCTCTTTTGTTGAGTTAAACCAGAAAAGGGAGGCAAGTGAAAAAGACAAAGAAGCGGAACTTGTGAAATAAATGTATTATTTCATTCACATTAACATGAAATTTCATAACCGAAAAAATATATATAATTACCTAACATAGACGTGTACATGCAGAAAACTTGATGAATTTGGACTTAATTACAAACAAGACAAAAGAGTCAAAGAAGATAACCTCCACATCTAATACCGTAATAATATCATAAAGAAGTCAATATAATTAAATAATTTTCCCCAATTTTCTAATAGTAGCATGGACAAAAAATAAGCTAACCCCATCAATTCTAAACCTAATTTTAACGAGGCAAAGACAAACCAGAGTAGGGAGGCAAAGTGAAAAAGACAGAGAAGCAGAAATTGTGGAATAAATGCATTATTTCATTCACATTAACATGAAATTTCATATATATATATATATATATCTATGTGTGTGTATATATATATATATATGATTACGTAACATAGACGTGTACATGCTGAAAACTGAATGAATTTTTACTTAATTACATAGAAGACAAAAGAGTAAAAAAAGATCACAACCACATCTAATACCTTAATAATATCATAAAAAAGTAAATATAATTAAATAATTTCCCCCAATTTTCAAATAGTAGCATGGACAAAAAATAAGCTAACCCCAACAATTCTAAACCCTATTTTAATAAGACAAAGATAAACCAGAAAAGGGAGACAAGTGAAAAAGACAGAAGCAGAAATTGTGAAATAAATGTATTATTTCAGTCACATTAACATGAAATTTCATATAAATAAATATATATATATATATGCATATATATATATATATGATTACGTAACATAGACGTGTACATGCAGAAAACTGAATGAATTTGGACTTAATTACATAGGAGACAAAAGAGTCAAAAAGGATAACAACCACATCTATACCTTAATAATATCATAAAAAAGTAAATATTATTAAATAATTTCCTCCAATTTTCTAATAGTAGCATGGACAAAAATAAGCTAAACCCAACAATTCTAAACCTAATTTCAATAAGGCAAAGATAAACCAGAAAAGGGAGACAAGTGAAAAAGACAGAGAAGCAGAAATTGTGAAATAAATGCATTATTTCATTCACATTAACATGAAATTTCATATATATATATATATATATATATATGATTATGTAACATGGACGTGTACATGTTGAAAACTGAATGAATTTTTACTTAATTACATAGAAGACAAAAGAGCCAAAAAAGATAACCACCACATCTAATACCTTAATAATATCATAAAAAAGTAAATATAATTAAATAATTTCCCCCAATTTTCTAATAGTAGCATGGACAAAAAATAAGCTAACCCCAACAAATCTAAACCCAATTTTCAACCAAACATCCCCACCTTTCTCCTTTTAGTAACCAGTAGGAAACTTGCACTGTCCAAATTCTGCATTGGAAAAATAAGAAAATATTAGAAAAAATATATTTGCAAGTGATTGGAGAAATACATATAGAATTCAAAGTATAAGCATCTTTTTTACTTGATGGTGACTAATGAATTATGAAATGCCCACTACTAGATGTGGCCTATATGTAACGTGCCTAATGTTGAAAATGATGACCTCTTTTATCATGCTGGTTTTAGTCATAATTTTCAGCCATAATCGTCATTATTAAATTTTTATTGGCAAATTGTGTTTAGATTATAATGTCAACATCTTGTCATGTAACTAGAATTTAGTTTGTAACGTATTGAATTGAAAAGGGCAGTTAGATTTTTCATGCTATTATATTATATTTCATTTCATGTTAATCCTGATCCATGAAATATGTTATAAAACTTCCAAGAATAAAAAAGATTCCTCTTATTCTTCTGATGCTTTTTATTCATTTTGGATGAACGTGAATGACCTTTACAAATAACTCCAAATCTTTCTTTTTCACTACACGTCCTATTGAATATCCCAAGATCCAAAAAGGAAACAAAATTAACACTCTATTTATTAGAATTCCCTTCAAATATATATTATATTTATCTATATATTTTTTATAAATATATATATATATATATCATATTAGTTATCTCATATAAAATTTATTAAAAACCAAAGATCACAATAATTTATTTCCTAAAAAAAGGAAGATCTCAATAATTTCAGCAGAAAAAAAGATCACAAACTTTACTTTAATTATTGATTTCTATATACATATATATGATATATATATATATGTATATGTATATTTTACTTCGGTTGACACAATCCTTGACATTGTTAGTATTATTATTTCTAATCATGATTATGAGTAATAAGAAGATTTCACACTCAACGACAAGGCATATTAACTGCTAACTTGACTACTAGTAATTTAAGCAAAGGTAATTAATAAATCAAATTGTCAGGCAACAAATTAAAAAAATAAAAATAAAAAAGAGGAGAGATAGAGTACGTACTAGGAGGTTGCGTGACCACGTAAGCTGCGCCACCAAAATCACACGTCCCGGCCCCACGAGCCTTCTTCTGATAGTAACTGTTGAACGCATAAGACGCGTGGGCCACAAGCGTATCAGGATTGTAACACGAGGCACCCTCCTGAATCGGACGGCAATCCGCCCCTCCCTCTCCACAAGCATAATTCAGCGCTTCCTGCAACTTCTCTTCCCCTACACCCCCATTCGCCACGCACCAAGTCTGCCCTTCTGCCGCCGGCGGCACTTGCACCTTACTCCCATTCACCGCCGCGTCGCCATTGACTTCTGCTGCCGTCAACGGTATGTCGTAGACCTTCTCCTCATTGGGGTAGAAAAGACCATAATTCCTCTCCGAAGTGGGCCCGGGCTTCTCGTTCTCATTAAACAACGCAAAAAGAAAAACATTAAGTGGGTCCTGTGGTCTCAACGGGGTCCCACCACCAGTCAAGACACGTTTGACCAAATTCCCATTATACGACGCGGCGTTTTGCTGACTCGCCCCGATCTCATTCTCGTCCCCCAAAGAAGGCCAGCCCGTCTCCGAAACGACAATCTTCACATCGTTGTATCCTACACGGTTAACGGCGGCGTAAACGGCGTCAAGTTGGGCCTCCAAGAGATTGTAATACTTCAACCCGTTACCCGAATCCACCGAACCCGGATTGCTCAGAAAGAGGGCGTAGTTAAGCGAGATCTGACCCGAATTGTCCGAGTAAGCGAAAAACGGGTAAGCGTTGACCATGAGGTACGACCCGGTTTGACTCAGGAACTCTAACATGGGCTTTATAACCGGTTCGATCAACTCCGGTTTGAACGAACCGGAAGAAGGCGGGTACGAGGCTTGCAGGGCAGTTAAGGCTATGGGAGAGCAGAGTTTAATGGAAGATTCTAGATTTTGCTTCACCAGGGAGGCCTGGAGGCTTTTCATGGCGGGTACGAGGAATTTAGTCGTGTTGTTCGGGTCGGCGAAGACCTCGTTGCCGACGGCGATGGCCTCGATTTTCGTGTTTGGGTAGTATTTGGTTATGTTGGCCTGGAGCCACGCGTCGGTGAAGGATTGGTCGGTGGCGGCGGAGGAGAGGAGCTCGTTGGGGAGAGCGACGACGACGTTTATGCCCGAGTTGGAGAGAGCGGTGAGAACGGACGAGTCGGTGTCGTAGAGCTTGACTCGGTCGATGCCCTGGGATTTGAGAAGCTCCACCACTTTCGACGGTGTCGGGAGGTTGTCGGCGATTCTGCCATAGTTTATGCCTATTGAGCCTGACTCTGAAAAAAAAAAAGACAAAAAAATGAATAAATAAATAAATGAATGTGTGTAAAGATGAGAACTTTATTGGGATGGCTTTGGAGGAGAAAGAAAATGTGACCTGCGAAAGCATGGGAAATGAGGAGAGAGAGTAGTGAGAGAAAGGAAGAGAATGTGAGGAGTTTTTTAGTGGGAGCCATGCTCTGGTTCTTGGAGAAACAGAGCATTGGAGGAATGAGAGGAAGTTGAGAATGAGAGAGTGATGCGAGAGAAAGAGAGGAGAGAGAGAGAGTGTGTGTTTTCTTTTCTTTCTTCTTTTGATATTGGGTTGTGTGGTGGGGTTATATAGGGAGGAAAAATGGTGACGAATGGCGAAAATGGAGACTTGAAATCTGGGGTTTAGTTGGGGGGGGGTGGGGGGGGGGGTGGTGGAGGAAGAGAGAAGTTGGGGGACAAACGTGGAACTGGAGAGAGAAAGTGGCGAGAAAATGACGAGGAAAATTGGTTGATGCCGTTTTCTTTCTACTGAGAATTCTTCATTGCCATACGAAAATGGAGATATTTTTTTGGTTATGGTAAACAAAGAAAAACCTTAATAATAGGACATAATTTAATAACAATTTCTGTTAAATTTTAATGATTCCTCTTTGATTTAACGGTTTAAAACGAGACCTAAACTTAATTTATTAATAGTTAAAAAGCTTAATTTAATAGTCAATTGTCTTATCAATAGGGTAATATTTAATACTTTATTATATTTTTTTTTCAAATATTAAAGGGCACGGTGGCAGCAATCTAAAACTAATAAAAAACGGTTATGGGCGGCATATAAAACTCATCTTTTATTAACTATGAGGTCGATGGTGCAATACAATGAAATTAAAAATTTTTTATAGTAAAAAGTTATTATAATATAAAATTTTTATATGTTATAGTATTTTAAATTAAAAAATTAATTTTAATTATCTTTAACAAACATTTTTTAAGTTATATCAAATTTGTGATGGTCATATTATGCCATAATAACAATGAGAAAAATATGATAATTTAAGGGAACATCATTAACCTTGGAGAAAAACACCATACATCTACAAATACGACAATTTGACCGTCGATTACATGAAAATTACATATAAAAAATTGACAATCTACTTAACCGTTGATTCCAAACAAAAAAAACAAAAAGTGAATTTTTTTTTATTCTTAAGAAATTCTCCATTTTTTCTAGTCCATTTCTACAAGCATTTCGCAACAGACAAGGGGCACCCACTTGGATCGCTTGGCCGTTTTTTCTCAGCAGTTCTTGTTGGATTCGGCTAAGAAGTTTTTCTAGTGTAGCTCTCCAACCCCATCTGTTTCCATGTTCTCCATTTTCATTGCGTGCACGTGTCCCTAGATGTCATCGGACGTACCAAGTTTCATGTTATCTGTTTTGTTTGGTGGCCTAATGCTTAAAATAGCATGATCTGAAACTTGGGAACAGATAGTGGGTTCATTAAATTCGAAAGTGATGATAAATCTTGGCTTAGATTATCTTGAGTTCCAAAATTTTATTATTATTATTTTTAATTTTTTGAGGGGGACCAAAATTTAATTTTTATCCCTCAATCATTGGGTTTTTGAGGGCTTTTTTGTGAATTTATGAATACTTCCAAATTAAAATTTTATCCTGGAGTTCGAACGTTGGAATTTGCCAGCTATGCATGTTTTGTACTATTTAAAAAAAAAGCCATATAGAGAGCGGTGAACTAACCTCTATTTTTCAGCTTTTTTTTTTTGAAGGGATGTTTTTCAGCCTTTTATTTATGTGAATAAAGGTTACCAGATAAATAAAGAAAAAAGCTAAAATCCTCAACGACTATAGTTTTCATTATTTGAGCAGGTGCAAAAATACAAAATGAACATTTTCCTATTCCTTGTAGAAATGAGATTTCTTAACAGATTGACTTTAAAATTGTGTTTCATATATAGGTCATAGGTTCATACTAGAGCAACCAAGTTTCAAAAAATAAACAATAAACAAATAATGAAGGGTCCCTACTATTATTGGGTGATTTCATGTTTAATGGAACTGTCGAGTGACATTATCATTTTGTATTGTTTTTGTTTGGGTATGTTCTAGGGACATTAAAATGAAATATTGCAAGGTTATATTCACATTTGGAGGAGTCTATAACTTGTGTCATTAAATTTATTTTGATCTCAAAGACCAATTTTTTGAATAATTTTCGTTAGGAGTACTATTGAAAGATAATTTCTTTGTAAAGAAAAGTAATTGAAAGAGTAACTATCAGATTCAAATTGTTTGTCTAATTTTAGACGTCTTAAATTATGTCTAACTAATCATTTTTTGTATTTGTCATATCATTTAAAAACCAACATGAGAAGATCAATTAAATAACATTTCAAATTTTTTAATTAATATGACATGATGTGGTTAGTTAGACACCATTTTTAATACTAAAATTGAAGATGTGATTAAGTCTATAGCTATTGATATCAAAATAAAATATGTGGTTATAAGCATGATTTATCATAAATTTTATATCTAATTCGTCTTTATAGTGTATGGTTTTTTTTAAGGGCAGTGTACAGTTCAAATCTTCACCCTTAAATATAAAGAAAAAAACAATAAAATGAAATTTTGTATTGATTACAAAACTAATGAGTCGGTGAGAAAGCATTTATTTTTGTAATTTTAAAATGTATTAACTTCAGTATGGGCTTTCTTTAATTGAACATTAATGGTCAACGATAGCTAGAGTACTATATATAATTAATAACGAATTATTTATACATAAATTGAATCATCTTGCTCAAAAATAAAAATAACGTTGTTATGAGTCCATATTTGTTCTCCTCGAATATGGACTCATATAAATATTAGACATCGTACCTACCAAAGTTAATACTGAGGATATGTTTGGCATACTATATTTATTGTATTATATTACATTGATTTGTATTATATTATATTATTTACAAAAAATACAAAGTAATACAATATAATACGGTGTATCAAATCAGCCCTCAAACTAATGAGTTAAAATTGACAGGTAGTATGATAGGTGATTTTTTTCCCTCTTTTTTCTTCTCCCCAGTTAAGTTTTTCGAGGTAAATTTATTTAATTTATGACTTGTACTTTTTTAAGGGATTTTTGAGTAAGTACTTAAATGGCCAAGTGCATATTAGTTTTAACTTCAAAATTTTTTTGTGAGATTATTGCAGTAGATGCTAAAAGAAACTATCAGTAATATCTATTTTAGCTGTTAAATTTACATAAAAAGAAGATTTTTAACATATCTAATAGTTTAAAAATAGGTGCTATTGATGGAAACATCAA
Source organism: Artocarpus hirsutus (assembly GCA_946598075.1). NCBI lineage: Eukaryota > Viridiplantae > Streptophyta > Magnoliopsida > Rosales > Moraceae > Artocarpus > Artocarpus hirsutus. Next base: position 92,420 of record CAMOHE010043364.1, on the reverse strand, counting down.
CTAAAGAATGACCATCTTTTTTTAGTTTTTCTAGTACTCCCAACAAAAAATCATTACATAATTCTCACGAAGCCTTTTCAAGTTGCACATTGATAGGACGGTTGACAAATTAGTTAAAATTAAAAATTTTAATTTAAATATTATAACATGTAAAAATTTTATTCTGTAATAAATTTTTATTTATTATTGTAACCGAGAACTTAGAGTTACATGACACTTGGTTGACTTTGCCCTCCACTCCGGATATTTCCATCCGCCAAACCCATTATGCATGCGTGAGGGTTTTTCTTTTTTCTTTCCTTTTTTTTATTAATTGACAACGTACATGGATAAGTTTTTGGTGTCATCAACTATAACAGGACAGCCGATTTTTTATTTTATTTTATTTGCTGAAAAAGAAATCCACGTCCATTGCATGCTAGTAGTATTTACTAATATGATATGTGGTCTGTCTCAGAAAAGCCATTGTGATGCTGCGTGTTTTCGCATTCTCATGAATCACGATCGGAGATTATCTTGGCTACTGAGACAATATGCTTATCTCAGATCTCATCTGCTTTTACTTGAAAATAATTCATGACCACTTCACAACACTCAAAAGCCAAAGTACACATATGTCACCCAGCGGCCTCTCACGTGATGCTCGCCAAAGCAGTACTTTTTTTTTTCTACTTTTTCTCTTTTGGCAATTTCTCTAATGGAAATACAAATATATATATATATATATATATATATATATACAAGTAGAATTTAGCGTCTTTTGTTTTATATCTTTCCATCTAGTTTCCCTCAGTCTGACACTCACTATTTGAATTGATTCATGACAAAACATGTAAATCAAACTAAACTGATAATATAAACTGGGTTTAACTGTTTAACTTAAAATTCATGGACTTTTAATATTTTGAATCAATAGTAAACAATAATTTTACTTTTACATATTTATATTTATAACATAACATTATCATTTCATATTTATGTACAATTAAATAATTTTTTTAATTCACCGTTACTGATCGGGCTGCCGAAGAACTTTAATCGGCTTGCCGATTGCCAAGTATCGGCCTGTCTATCCTGTTGATTTTAAAACCTCGTTTTGCAGAGCCTCAGGTGGCCTGTCGACATCTAAAGTTCAGCCTGCCGAACTGTGTATGAAGAATTTTATTAATGTTTTTTTTTTAAAAAAAATTATTAATTCAATTCTCTATGGTACTAACAAACTATTTATAGGATATTTATGGAAAACATATTGTTATAATTAAGTAAATTATAATTTCTTATTAAAAAAAATGTGTATGTATGGATCCTGGGTATGCTTTTCTAAACTATGATTTCAAATACATGATTTTATTTGTAATAGTTTTACTTCAATTTATGATTAAAAGAACGAATATAATGACATATGTGACGTTCATAAAGAGAGGGCGTTACATATATCACAATAAAATACGTGGTTATAAGCATGACTTATCATAAATTTCATATCTAATTCGTCTTTATAGTGTATGGTTTTTTTTAAGGGCAGTGTACAGTTCAAATCTTCACCCTTAAATATAAAGAAAAAAAACAATAAAATGAAAATTTGTATTGATTACAAAACTAATGAGTCGGTGAGAAAGCACTTATTTTTGTAATTTTAAAATGTATTAACTTCAGTATGGGCTTTCTTTAATTGAATTTTAATGGACAACGATAGCTAGTGTACTATATATAATTGATAACGAATTATCTATACATAAATTGAATCATCTTGCTCAAAAATAAAAATAAAGGGCGTTATGAGTCCATATTTGTTCTCCTCAAATATGGACTCATATAAATATTAGACATCATACCTACCAAAGTTAATATTAAGGGCATGTTTGACACACCATATTATATCATATTGCATTGATTTATATTGTATTGTATTATATATAAAAAATACAATGTAATATAATAAAATACAATACAAAATAATATGGTGTATCAAATAAGTCCTCAAACTAATGAGTAAAAATTGACAGGATAGTATGGCAGGTGATTCTTTTTCCCTCTTTTTTCTTCTCCTGAGTTAATTTTTTGAGGTAAATTTATTTAATTTTTGACTTGTACTTTTTTAAGGGATTTTTGAGTAAGTACTTAAATGGCCAAGTGCATACTAGTTTTAACTTTTAAATTTTTTTGTGAGGTTATTGCGGTAGATACTAAAAAAAACTATCGATAATATCTATTTTAGCTGTTAAATTTACATAAAAAGAAGATTTTTAACATATCTAATAGTTTAAAAATAGACGCTATTGATGGAAACATCAACTAAAGAATGACCATTTTTTTTTAGTTTTTCTAGTACTCCCAACAAAAAAAACATTACATAATTCTCATGAAGCCTTTTCAAGTTGCACATTAGAATTAAAAATTTTAATTTAAAAATTATAACATATGAAAATTTTATTCTCTAACAAATTTTTATTTTTTTACTATAATTATTAAGAACTTTATTTAAGTTATATGGTACACTTTGCCCTCTGCTCGAGATATTTCCATGTACGAAACCCATTATGCATCCATGAGGGTTTTTCTTTTTTCCTTTCCTTTTTTTTATTAATAGAAAACGTACATGGATAAGTTTATGGTGTCATCAGCTAGAACAGCCGATTTTTTATTTTATTTTATTTGTTGAAAAAGAAATCCACGCCCATTGCATACTAGTACTATTTACTAATAATATATGTAGTCTGTCTCAAAAAAGCCATTGTGATGCTGCGTGTTTTCGCATTCTCACGAATCACGATCGGAGAATATATAGGCTACTGAGACAATATGCTAATCTCATATCTCATCTGCTTTTACTTGAAAATAATTCATGACCCCTTCACAACACTCAAAAGCCAAAGTTAAAACATCCATTATTTTAATAGGTATAATTTTTTTATAAAAATTATTTGAATAAAATGTCACTTGAGTGTTTTTACTAAGTTTTCGTAGTAAATATTTTAAATCTACTTATCACTCACCTCTACCAACATTATCTCACTACATTAATGCTCGATTAAATAGCATCATTATCATTTGGAGACATAGAATTAATTCACCTCAACTACCAAGAGACATCGATATATTTTCTTAACCACCTTTTTAATGTTTCCTTCATCTTCTTCTACAACTTACCCCATTTACCCCTCAATTATGTTAACATTATTTGCTAAAAGTCTCCATGGGAGACATGATAATATTTTCTTTTAATACTTATTTAATTCTCTTCCGTTCCTCAATTATTTTGATGCCTATTTATTCAACCATCACCACTCTCTTCTCTAGTTTCTCATTCTCTCATTTCTCACTTCAATTTCTAACTAAAGACATAAGGCATAAAGCTCTCTATGCAACCATGACAACTATAATTTTCAGCCACGTTTGAAGTCATTTTGGAGTCAATACAAGCTTGATTTTTAACCCAAATTTTGGTGTTTTTCAAAAGAGTTTTGAGGTAGTTTTCTTTAATTCAAACTTGACTTTAGTATGTATTTTTTTCATATTTAATGCATGTTTTCCTCATTATTTACAAAAAAGGCTAGAGATATAGTTTGATGATGATTTTGGTATAAAACTCATGAGAATATATTTATTATGATTATAGAATGCATGCTGCTTATTTTGGAATGGTTTTGGAATTTTAAATGAAAATAATATGCTTTTGGTTTAAGAAAAACTTAACATTCCATAAACCTTGTATTATCTCCATGGGCAGTAGCTCTTTCTTGAAATTCTGGGATTAGATGATAATGAATTTTGTAAATCGGCTTACATATTTTAAAAGTAGACATCCTAAGCTTTCCAACGAGCTATCATGAGCCTAAATCGGAGTTATATTTTGTTTTCTATAAATTTTTCAATTCTTGGGTTGGAAACTAGTAAACCTACCAGTAGCAGTATACCATCCGTCTACCTTAAGTAAACCACCTAATAACCCATGCGCTAATTGTAGATAGTGAACCCAACTTTGTTCACCTTCTAATCCCTGATTGTTTTGCAACATTTCCAAGACCATCCTAAATGATTTATGAATCTTATTAAAAACTAGAATATATAGATTTATACTTAATTCATTTATGGATGTGGTTACATGTTGTGCTTTAGTTTTAATTGTCCTTATGCACACCTTAGGATCAAGGGTGTGTGGAGCTTACGTTAATTATTCAGAGATTAAAAGATTGTCGAGAAGCTTGGAAGATAGGGATTCTATTACCCATCTTTTGTGAGGTTTTTATATAATTTAAATTGATTGTTTTACCACAAGATATATGTATCTATGTTAAACTGCTATTATATGAGAATCACATATGGAACTATGACATGAACTCGCATTGTATTGATTAGCAAGGAACATAATGAATTAACATATGTTGTTATAAGTTGAGAAGCATGGTTAGGAAGATTGACTCTTTAAATGATGATTAAATATTGAGGAAATGGTGAAACGTGAAGAGGGCGGCGGTTACGTCCTTGGGCACGAATACCCTAAAAGGTAAAATAGGGGGAAGGTGATGACGCTTCCTTGGGTCGAAAGTCCCAGAACGCCCTGTACAGGAATCGACTTGGTGAGGACTCGGGGCTTGACGTCCCCTCACCGGAATATCCTCGGAATGTTTGGAGGGTGGCCAAGCACGCCCATTTGGGTTTCGATAAATTGAGTGATACTTTGTGTAATGTGGATACCTAAGAATAATAGTGAATTGTAATATTTATATGTATGTATAAGTGTGAAACCTAGTAATGGTTAACTATGGTATCTATAAGATATGATCATAATAAACTTCATAATCTGGTATATGATGTAAATTAACTAACCATGCAGTTTTAATGCAGTAATGAATAAAACCTTAAGGTGAGTAATGATTTTTCCTACTGAGCATGTTGTTGTTCATTCCCTGTTATGTTCATCTTTTCAAGACTCACTAAGTGTGAGGTGGCTACAAGAAAAATAGTTGGAGAAGCTATGTAGCTATATTAAGTTGGGATTGCTTTGAATGCAAAGAATAATCTTCATGATAATGTAAGCATCCATTGTTACTTTCTGTGACTGTATTAAGATTTGTTGAGGGTTGAAATGATAATGATGACAGTTGTATATTATTAAAATTTAAGGTGCTATATTAAACTGTGGTTTATTTATTTGTTTATGTTTTTATTTTAATTTGAGAGTCTTTATTTAAGTCCCGGGTAAATAACTTTGATGATTTATATTTATTTTTTAATCTTTATTTTATTTAATAAAAACTGTTAACCCCCACTTAAAGGCGTTATAAAAGTACACATATGTCACCCAGCTGCCTCTCACGTGATGCTCGCCAAAGCAGTACTTTTTTTTTCTACTTTTTCTCTTTTGGCAATTTCTCTAATGCAAATACAAATATATATATATATATATATATATATACACACACACACACACACACACACACACAAGTAGAATTTAGCGTCTTTTGGTTTATATCTTTCCATCTAGTTTCCCTCAGTCCGACACTCACTATTTGAATTGGCTTATGACAAAACATGTAAATCAAACTAAACTGATGATAAACTGTTTAACTTAAAATTCGTCTAACTTTCAATATTTTGAATCAATACTAAACAATAATTTCACTTCCACATATTTATATTTATAATGTAACATTATCATTTCATATTTATGTACAATTAAATAATTTTTTTTACATATTTCATATTTATCTATTATATAAAATTTTCATGCTTCAAAATCAGAGTTCTTATTACTCATTTAAACACAAAATTAACTTGGATTTCCTGTTTAAATACACTTTTAACTTTACATCCAAATGGCAGTTAAGATATATTTTAAACTATACAATTTAGATTTTCTCCATTCAAAAAAGTTCAAATCAATAACATTTGAACTAACAAACCAAATGAGGGCTTTATCTTTGAGCCATCAGATATATACTAAAAATTTGATTTTGACCATATCCGATGCTCATAAAGAGTGTTCTATCAGTATGCATCTCCATCGGAGAAAGATCCAATTTTTTTTACGCTCTTTTCGAGAGTCTTTATAGTTGTTTAATCCAAAATGGAATGCTTGCTTTTGCTTCTCATCAACAAAATGATGAGGGGCTCAAAACAATAATTTTTTTTCTTGAATAATTATTTCCTAATTCAATTTGTACGATACGTGGACTTAGGCTCGCACTACAAGAAAAACTACATTTAACGACATGTCGATCGAGACTTACGTAGAATTTAGAAAGACAACATCGATCCTTTCTTCTAATTAATTGTAAATAATATAACAACCGTAGAGAGACAGAAAATAACTAAACAATATTCGTAATTCGTAAACCACATCTATCTCCTATTTGCCCTCGGTATTTTATTGTTTTTTATTTAATTAATTCATGATTGTGAATGCATGATATATGGGATAAAAAATAGAAAACTACAACCACATATTAGGCCAAGAAAAATTTTTCCAAGAAAGAAGAATTAAGTCTTGCATTAACTTAAACCTATGAAATTTTTTTTTTTATTTTTTATTTATCTTTATTTTTATTTATTTTTTATTTTTATTTTTATTTTTTGGGGTCGGTAAGTTCAGTTGGGAGAGGTAGGACTTGAGCAATTATCACATAGTCTTAAAAAGTAGAGGCAGTTTTATTAAAAAAAAAAAAAAAAAAAGAGTAGAGGCAGTAGATATCATGCAAAACTCCATTAATATAGTTGACTTGTTTTCATGAAAGCGTGTCGTTTGGATAACAAACCCTTAATTGTAAAGAAAAATAATTCATCGATTATGACACACACACAAAAAATACATTAAAATTTCGGTTGGGTTTGGTGTATGTTGTCTTTGAGTAAAGAGGCGGGTGGGACTGTTTGGTCCCGTCTAATATGACTTTGTTGAGGCATTAACCATCAGTTATGATGACCTCAATGGGAGTGGGCAGGTCGGCAATATTTCTTTTTCACCAAAAAAGTATAGTAATTGGGGTTGGTTTTGTTAAAAAAAAAAAAAAAAAAACATAGTTGGTTGTGCATGTGCTTTGAATAATTTTTACAAGGAATTGGGATGTCTCGTAGAGAGGCTCGTCTAAGGATTGGACTTCGTTGTTTTCTTTTATATTCTTTAAAAAAATTATGTCTCATCAATTAAAAGATTTTAATTGACATAACATAATATTATCGATGAGGTGAAAAACAATACAAACAGGAGGATAGTTAGCTAATCTTTTATTTAATATCCAATTTTAACAATATGTATCGGGTATTTGAAAGAGTAATTTCAATCATCAGTTTTGGTTTGAGACTATAACGTGTGCTAGCTTTATACTGTAGCTTTTTACTATAGCATCTGAGAGCTTTACACTCTTCATAGTTCAAACATTAATTTAAACTAAACTACTTTTCTAAAAACCGTTGTAGTCAAAAACAATACAAGTGTCTTTCTACAAACCACGATACACTTGAAGCAATTTTGCACATTTTGTCGTCTTAAAAAGCCATCAATCTTTTTAGAAGAAAGTTTTTCTTTAGAACTTTTACACTTCATACTACCTTTTTTCTTTAAAGAACTTTAATGCTACTTCTCCCACCACCAACTAGGATTAGAGATTTTTTTTTTCCCTTTTTTCCTAGCAATAATTAATAAACCACCAAGTATAAACGGTCTCGCAAACAAGTCAAGCACATTGCAAAATTGCACTTTTGTCAATGCTTTTCCATGATATGAACATGTGGAAAGCAAAAAAGACTTGCATTTGAGCAAATGGAGAGGAAAATTAGGATTGCTTGATTGTTACAAATTTTCTTTTGCGGCAAATGTCGATGCACTAGTCTATGTCCTTTGCTGGACTTCTCTAACAGAAGATCAATCACAATCATGTGCGTTGTGCCGCCAAAAAAATGAATTGGTTGGTAAAAAGGATTATTGTCAAAGACGATTGATCTATGCAAGGAAGTCACTCTTACAATCCCTTAAAATGTTTCCATTCATATTACCAATATAATAATAATCCCATAAGGCATTTGAAAAATGAGTTTGGACCAATGATTTGAACTTAAAATACTATAACAATTTAAGTTTTATGAGAGAAAATATTGTAGCAAAATTGGTTTCAACCAAAAGAGTTTTGGTTCGAACAAACTTCCTAGACATTTTTGTTTTATAGAGAAATTTAGGATAATGTTTATTTTAAGTTTTATGTCATCTGTAAGAATTATACTCTTCTTGATTTGATTTCAATGGCAGAAAAGAAACACACAAGTCTATCAGACTGTTTAAGAAAAACATAAATCTTTAATCCACCATTTTAGAGGGATATTCCAATAATTCTAGAGCAAAGTAAGGGAAGTAACGCGAAATATGGAAGGGGATCGAAAAGTTATTGTATAATCTGCCATGGATGATGTAAAAAAAATTAGCAGTTCATACATTTTTACCCTTCATTATCTGAACAAAATTTTAATGGACCTAGATGTTTTTTATTTTTTATTGTTTATCTTTCTTTCTTTCTTTCTTTCTCTCAACTCCTTAGCAGTCGACACCTTATCTACTGACACAACGCCATTGTGCCAGCCGACGCCATAGCTCCCTTGCCGAGCTTGCAGTGCTGTCGTAAATGTGCCATTGGAGGTTTCTGAACCGCAACGTCACAAGGAATCTTCAACAATTGAGTAACCGTAGTCGGATACTGTACGTACCCATAACTGGATACTGAATACCGGCAGGTAACCATAGCAAATGGTAGAATTCTACGCCCACAGATATCGATCGGTAACTAAGGTGTGTACCAGATACCCGCTGGTAACCATGACGAATGTCAGTGACTATGGTGTATACTAGCCAGTAACTATAGTAGATGCCGGATATCTTGAGGATATATTTGCTATATTTAAATATAGTATAATGATATAGCTTAGCATTTGCTATAATTATTATTTTTTGGCATATATCAATATAAGCTTTAGTTTTTTGGCATGTATATATATGTATAAAAAAGGAATCTAAAGTCACGAGGTGGCTGCTAACTTTTCTTCATATGGATCGATTGTTTTCCACATAAAAGAAAAACTGGTATTGGGCTTTTGGAATCAGGTTGCTTTGGGGCCTCTGTAAACTCTAGAGCCCAAATTAAAAAGAAAAAGAATTCATTATAAAAATTCCTCCTAACTATAATCTTTGAAGTTTGTAACACTTTGTTCTCGAACTTTAAAACATAACATCTGTTTTTTTTTAAGTATAAACTATTAACAAGAATAGTCTTTCTATTAGAATTTTAACAGAAAATTGTCAAATGATTATAGAAACAACCATAAAAATTAAAACTATAATAAAATTAGTTTTTATTGATGATTAAAAACAAAAAAAAAATATTAATTTAGACCATTATACTATTGGAAACATCTTTGCTGATATACTAAAATTTTCTTCAAAATTTTTTTCACACCCAAAAAGTATTTTAAAATTTTAAAAATTATATATATTAGTAAAAAGGAAAAAATATAACATAAATATATTCAAAACACAACACAAAATTTTCAAAGAGAAAAAAACTCTAATAGTATTAATAAAATTTCCTTTATATTTTTGAAGGTTTTATTGGTATTTATACCTTTTAAGATCTCAAAATACTTTTTAAGTATGAAAAAAGTCAATAAAATTTTAAAGAAAATTTCAGTATATTGAAAAAAAAAGGTCCAAATATTAATATATTTTTTTATTATTTTTTTAAATCATCAATAAAGACTATTTTATTTTCTTTTTAATTTTTTTGGTGTTTTTATAGCTAAGATTATAAAACTATTCCTAATTTTAAATTAAACCGTTAAAATTCTAACAAAATGATTTTTTTTTTTTTTTTTTTACAGATCTAATGTTTAGAAAAATGAATACCTACTAATAAGTTATTTTTTCTGTAATACCATAGAAATTGTCATGTTTTAAATTGAAGAAGAAAAGAATGATAGGAATGAATCTAAATCTAGGACTGTAGGGATCAAGTTGAGTGCAACAAAGATTCGATTTCAAGTTTTTAACTATTTTCATACTTATCCAAAGCCATTTCTTGTCCGGTTATGGTAAGTTATAGGACACAATGAGAAATGAATGCCAAACCATCCTCAATTACTACAAAAACATGAAAGTATTAAGAATTATTTTATTTCTGATCCTGAGGAATTAGAATTGTCTTATTTTGATTCTTGATCTTTAGATGGCACAAATTTAACCTTCAAATTTTAATCTATAATTTCATGTCTCTTAAGTTAAATTTCTGATGATCCATGCAGATTAGATAGACATGATAACAAATAATTTAAGTACTCTTGTCTTCAATGACTTGTTACCTATATATAACATGTCCCATATGCATGAATCGCCGAAAATTTAATATTTAGGAGACAAAAAGACTATTAGTGTGATGAATTAAAACTTTAGAAATTAACTTTGTGTCACTTAGAGTGTTAGAGGTCAAAATGAGCCTTGTCCTAAATGTTCAAGGCCAAAAATGAAAATAACTCAAGTATTAAGCATATTTAAGACGCAAATTGAAAGACCATTTTGGAAATAAAAGAAGGAAATTGGAACGAAAAGAACTGATTCTGTGAACTCACAGAAAGATTTTGTGTTTGGGAACCAATAAAATGCAAGAAAACAAAGGAAAATGTTGGGCCGAATTTTCTGAGTTGACAGCTCACCATGTATACAAGAGCCTCAGTAACTAACTCACAACACTCAATACACACTGTGTTACGTTTTTACTGATTTCTATTACAACCTCCAACTGTCAAAATAAATTGCCGTTAACACTTAGCACCAGGCGGTTCAGTACAATTAACAGCGTTATTACTTGAGACCCCTTTCCCTGTCACGCGAAAGTGAATCTTCAACGACATGTCGTTTTCTGTCAAGCAGTGTTACATGGGCTTTGTATGTGTAAGCTTGGCCGCAGCCCGCAAAATTTGGTTTAAAAAAAACATTTTCCCTAAAAAAAATTCTCACATTCTTTTTATTTATAAGAAAAATCTATTTTTTTCCCTTAAAAAAAATTAAAGATTCAGACTTTCCTTATGTTCTATTTCTGTGGCATAGCAAGAGAGGAAACAAAAAATAGAAAAATAAAGAGAATTTCCATATATGCAAGAATACAACACAACACATTCCAAATCTGAGATATTTAGAACCTTTGTAAGATTTCCCAAAAAAGAAACCTTTCCAAAAAAAAGGAAAAATGAATGGCAGTCTAACTTTTTTTTAGAAACTAGTAAAAATTTAAAAATAAGAGGAATATTATAAGTAGGAATTAACCAAAAAATAAATAAAATAAAGGGTACACTTTTTATTCTACTTTTCACACCATTTTTTTTAAACAACCTTCATTCTACTTATTACACCTTTCTTAAAATATTAAAAAAAGTCCTTACACTTAATTAGCTTTTTTCACACCCACCAACCAAACAAACTTTTGTGTATTTTTTTTCCTTATACTGTTATATCCTTGACCACATGTTTAGGGTGTTTAAAGTGCATCTATTTCAGCAACTTCAAATGTCACTGGACTTATATAATTACAAGACTAAAGAATTTATTTGTTGCTTTTCTGATAATTCTACCGTCATTTTAGTTATTTGATTGAAAGTTTTTCTTTTTCTTTTTTTTCCTCGCAAATCAATATATTCAAATAATTTTTATAATAACGAAATATGGATGAAAAGATTAAGAATTTTGAAAAAGAAAAAGACTATAGAAATCCATCTCTATTTTTTTTTTTTGAAAAAAGTAACACATAATAATTTTTTTAGTGGGTATGTACTAAGTATTTCTTTAAATACTTTTATTCTTAAAAGTAATTATATTAATAAGTAATATAATAATAATCATAAATATTATTTAAAAAATGTGTGTAAAAAGTAGAATTAGGTCTATTAACGCCCTTTAAAATAAAATGTGTGTGCTTAGAAACGTAATTGAAACTAATAAATTAGAATCAAAACAATAGAGCATGAGAGCTTTACACCGTAACAGTTGGCTAATAAATTGAAACAATATTTCCAAACACATTAATCATTTCTCCCTTTATCTCTTCAATTATCAACGACAAAGCCTCCAAATTATTGGACAGAATTTGGGCTTGCAGGTAAACTTTCTTCCTTCTCCTTTTCCCTTATTATTTTTTTTTAAATAAGCTTTTTATTTTTTATTTGCCCCCCTTTTTGGATTGCTGTAGAATTGAATAATTTTTGTCAGTTAAATGAAACATGTGGGGAACATGTGAATGAATTGGAGTAATTACGCCAAAGTTTGTAAGTTTTAGGGGTTAATTGACAAAATTTTTAGTTCATGAACTAAATTTTCAAACGCGAAAAGTTCAAGGGTTTCTCTGCAAACAAGCACTCTTGTTATACGTAATTATACTTTTCCCATTACTTTTCCCGGCAAACAAAAGAAGAGACAACTGACACTACTTAACGAGTAATATTCCCAGGTATTTTCCTATAATCCTTAGCTAAAACCAGTTTCTATTTGTTGAATTTCGTTAATGTCGTTTTTCATTTTGGAATATGCTTGCAATTTTCTTGCTAACCAAACAAAGCCAAAGCTTTTTTCTTCCCTAGTTCTAGTAGCAGAATTTCTTGTTTGTTTACTTGTTAAAAGCTAAGTTTTTGTTTTTCTCTGTATATGGTCAAGGAAAAGACACCATTTTTATGGCTTTTTATTTAATTATATTTCAGAATTGAACCTCATTTTTATGGGCTTTGCTTTCTGATGGTTGAAATTTTTTCTCTTGTGCTGTCCATTTAAGAGGAATTATATGTAAAGGTATAAACTTAATTAAATGTTTCACAATTTTGAATCAGATTTTTGAGTAAATGTTTATAATTTTGTTAAAAGTTTCATAGCTCTAAATTAAATCTCTCGTAAATATTTAAACTTTGTTAAAGTTTCACTATTCTGAATTGGTATATTTTTGAACTTTGCTAGAAGTTTCACGATGCCGAGTAGTTAAGCTTTGTTAAAGTTTCACAATTCTGAATTGGATTTCTGATAAACATTTCAATTTTGTAAATATCGTGTTAAATTTTCACAAGTTTGAGCTATAATATAAATGTGCTTCAATTAGTGATGTGCATATTTTGGAGCTCTGGCTACTAATAAAAATGTGCCTCCGTTTCTGTTTGTGAGTTTGGAGTTTTGGAAATTAAATGGTTTTGTTAACGTGTAAAGTAATTCACTTCTCTTAGTCAATTGCAAATCTTCATATTCGTTGAGTCTTTAAGGAGAATGTCTGTACTGTACTCTGGTTAGTTTCTATGTGGGAGCTGAGAAAAAGTGGAATTAGGTTCAATTGTTCTGGTGCTTTTGTTTCCTTGCGTTGTTTTTGACGATGTAAAATTCCTTTGTTTTATATCTAACTAAGTCTAGGATATTGAAGTATTTGATTATGCAGGCATGATGATTATTATGGTAGATGTTGGTGTCTTATGTTTAACTTCTTTTCTTATGAAGAAGATGGATTTGAATATACTTGTTTAATGCGTTAAATTCATGAATTTAAAATAACTTTAACTGTTTTCTTAACTGATACTTTTTTTGGGAAATATAGGGGCTTGAAAGTGCTTGAGAGAAACGAGTTAATTCCATTAAGCCAATCTTAAAAATATGGCGATGGCTGCTGCTTCTCTGTTTACATGCTCATTCCAAGAGGGAATGTGCTCTCCAGAAACAAAGATATCCAACAAGAATGTCATGTGCAATTACGTAAATTTTTCGCGCAAACAATTGGGTTGCACTGGGTCCATGTATCTCGGACATCCAAGATATTTACACGTTGAGAAACTGATTAAATTGGAACAGACAGAAAGAGACTCAAAAAGGAAAGGAGTTCTCTGCCGTTCATTGAAAATTGAAAAGTCACCTTCTTTTACGGTGGGGAAGAAGTTTCAACTTGATGATGTGATTGAAGCTCAACAGTTTGATAGAGATATTCTCAGTGCTATTTTCGAAGTTGCAAGAGATATGGAGAAGATTGAAAAGAACTCATCAGGAGGCCAAATTCTCAAGGGCTATCTAATGGCTACCCTCTTTTATGAACCCTCTACTAGGACAAGGCTTTCCTTTGAGTCTGCAATGAAATGGTTAGGTGGGGACGTTTTAACAACGGAAAATGCGCGAGAATTTTCCTCTGCAGCTAAAGGAGAAACACTTGAAGGTAGTCACTTTCCTTTACTTTACCCAGGTCTGTAGGCGTGGTTTACAGCAATAATTTTTGTGACTTTGATTTTGATTTGCAGATACTATAAGAACCGTTGAGGGTTACTCGGACATAATTGTTATGCGGCACTTTGAGAGTGGAGCTGCTAACAGAGCTGCAGCCACTGTTGGTATTCCTATCATCAATGCAGGAGATGGTCCTGGGCAACATCCAACTCAAGTATGAGTAAACTTTTTCCTTTTTGAATTTGATTTGTGAACTCGCGACGACTAGAGATGCAAGATGGGATAGACCAGGCCAGCCTGATTTCTGCCAGCCCATTTCAGGAGCCGGGCTTGGCTGTTGGTGATAGACCATCCAATTTGGGCAAAAGATTGGCCCATTTTGGCCGGCCTATGATGCTGATTACCGCACATTTTGATTAAGCTTGCCTGCAGAGCTTATTTCAATTAAACTATTAAGCTAGAATGGGCTGCAGGGCTCCAGCCCAGCCTGGCGCATAGTTTTATCCATGAAAAGCCAGCGCGGAGGCTGACTTTTGTTTCAGTCGGGCCTAGGCCTGCACACTGGTCGCAGGCGCATAGTTGCGTCCTGAACCGTAATTATGGCATAGTTATGACATCTCAAATGGCAATGGGGCTACTTCTAGATTAAATATATGTAATTCTCTTCATCTTTTGTCCCTGTGCTGTGATTTTTGTTAGCAGGCTCTTTTAGATGTTTATACCATTGAAAGGGAGATCGGGAAACTTGATGGCATCAAGGTTGGGCTTCTTGGGGATCTTGCTAATGGCAGGACAGTGCGTTCACTTGCTTGCTTACTAGCCAAATATAAAGACGTGAAGATCTACTTTGTGTCTCCTTAAGTTGTGAAGATGAAGGTAATATTAGAGCACTAGTTTTTGAACCTAAAAGAAGCATACTAATTGTATGAGCTTAACGTTTTTATGTTTGCGTTTTCAGGATGACATAAAAGATTATTTGACAACCATGGGGATTGAGTGGGAAGAAAGTGCAGATTTAATCGATGTGGCTAATAACTGTGATGTTATCTATCAAACTCGTATCCAACGTGAGCGGTTTGGGGAAAGAATCGATCTTTATGAAGAAGCTCGAGGCAAGTACATTGTAGATCGTCGTGTGTTGGAGGTGATGCCAAAGCATGCCGTAGTCATGCACCCTCTACCAAGGCTTGATGAAGTAAGAATCTCATACTTTCGAGTGACATTGACTTGTTTTTTAAATACTAGCATCCTTTAAAATACCGTTTAACACCAATTTAATCCACAAGAATTTGGCTAGTTACATAACCAATTGGTTGCTTACCAACTTAACCGGTGACTTCGAACGGTTGGGTTGTTTGTCACTTTACTCCCTGTGGGCATTATTTTGTTTACTTCTTGAAGAATAAACATAATTAAGCATTGTGTTTATTGATTTAACATTTTTACTTTGAATTTGGGGGTGGGAATTCGGACTCTTCATCTTGTGGTGGAATCGGGTGTAGATTTACTGCTAGACTATATCTGCAACTACGATTTAACATTTTCTTGTACTCTCAATAACTGCAGATAACTGTGGATGTTGATGGGGATCCAAGAGCAGCCTATTTTAGACAAGCAAAGAACGGCCTCTATATCAGAATGGCTCTTTTGAAACTCTTACTTCTTGGGTGGTGAGGCAGAGGCATGCATTTGTCTGTATCTCAGAGACAATTGATATTTAAGTTGGTTTGGTTTGAATATGTTCTGATTGCAGAACCTGCAAGAATTTGTGGTTTAGAAGGATGCTTAATTATCAATAAATTTGCACCACAAACAGAATGAAATTATGACATGAAAATGTTCAATAGCCATTATTTAGGCAAGCTTCTTTAGTTCATGGTGTGGTGGTTTTTTTTTTTTTTTTCACCTTTTTCTTTTCGTTTTTAAAAACACTAATCTAAACGTGGAAAGGAAAATAATCGTACGAACTTACAAATGACACAACGCAAACGAACAAAAAGGAGAAAATGTATACCAAAACCGCTTATAATTCCAATTGAAACTAAGAAAGTAGAAACCAAGTGTAAACTAAAGCTCAAGAAAATATAAATATTGGCAAGTGCCATGATTAACACATCTACTAATACATAGGCAAGTTGGGGTCCACATCTCGGGCCCACCCCTCGAGTCCACCAATTATATCCTTGGCTGAAGTGAATCCCATCTTGTGGAGATACTGAACAGCCCTTTGAGAGTCATTACCCCTTCTACACACTACATATAACTGGGGTCCTGAACCAGAATTTGTTTCACTGTCCTCTTTCTTTAAAGCTGAAGAGATTTCACCCAGTCTAGCCTCCAAACTCGTGAGTGGGATGTTCAAAGACTTTGGAAGAGAAACAATCTTGAAATGGTGCTCTGGACGAACGTCAACCAGTACATGCGATTCTCCATTAACAAGTCTCTCCTTAAACTCCTTGGTGCTCATTCTAGAATCTGCCTGGAGCAGGTTTAGTTTCAAAGGAGACTGCAAAAAAATTGAAGACCATGTTATCATAGTCCGTGAATATATATATATTGATTAAGTTTCCTATCCCGTCGCAATGAAATTTTCAGTGAAAATCGGACCAAATTAAGAAGCAGACGAATACCGGAGACAGTGGAGTCTGAGTGAACTTTTCGTAATCAAATTCAGGAAATTGTTGCTTGGAGAATGCTGCATTTTCGCCGCAGACTTCGCATTGGGATGACCTCCCACGTATCTTGACCTGAAATAGAGAACAAATGCCAGAAATAAATAAAAAAGACATTGACACAATTTCCAACTCCATTACTGAGAATACAAGCGGAAGAAATTAAGCCACTTGGGAGAACACCACATCGACCCAATTGAGCAAGCCACTTGGTTAAACATTTATCACCTCAATCTTGATAAATCAAGATTCAATGTTTTCTCTATAAACATCGGCTGGAAAACATCACATAGACCACCTTTTTTAACTTTAAAAAAAAATAAACCCTAATAAATTAAAAACTTACAATTCTGATACGTGCTGACAATGCATCAAATAGAAGCATCCTTCCTGAGAGAGGTTCACCAACAGCACTTGCAATCTTAATAGCTTCTAGAGCTTGAAGACAGCCAATGACACCAGGAACTGAAATAAACAGAAAGACAGTAAAAAACAATTAAGTGATAACTCAAGCAACATTTAAGATATGATTTCAGCTATATATTGAATCCGAAAATACTGCCTGGACTTCTCATAAACATAATATAATTGACTAACCAACTCCAAGTACACCACTGTCAGAACATCTTTGGCATGCTGTTGACGGTGGTGGGGTTGGAAATAAGCATCGGTAGCATGGACCACCATTGTAATTGTAAACTGTAAGCTGCAAAATATTAACAGATAGTTTAACATTCAAAATTTTTTGACTTAGTGGTAATAATACTTAAAGCATGAAACTCGTCTATAATTGAAGACATTATGGCAATCTATACCTGACCTTCCAATCCCACTGCAGCACCAGAGACAAGAGGCTGCATGCATAGAAATTTTACCAATTAATACTTGAAGGGAGATAATTCGGAATAAGACATTTTCTAAACAAGTTACAAGAGCAGCTATAGTTAATTGGTCAGCACAAATCTTACAAACCACTATCAACAGTGTCTTTGGAAGATCACTATAAAAGAAGGGAAAATTACCTTTCCCAATACCACACAGCAATCACTGATCATGTATCGACTAGGAGCATTATCAGTTGCATCTACTATTATATCATATCTGGTAAATGTCATCAGTTATGGAAATTCACGAATTTTTATTGTTTTGAACCCCGCCAACAATCAATAGCAAGGAAAGTAGTAGCAATTCAAACCTACAACATAAAAAAGGATACTGGCTCAAAATTTCCAAAGCATTTGATGAGCGTAAAGCTTCTGTGTGTTCCACAATTTTAATAGTGGAGTTGATCCTAGATACAACGACTTGTTAGAATCATGCAAACAAACATAAAGAGAAGATTCTAGAAAAGAAAATTTTTAGAAAACTCAACGCATTCACTCAAATGTAAACAAAAAAATAAACATAGAGAGACATACGAGCGGCAAGCAGCAGCAGCTGATTTTACTTTTGGCTGACCAATATATTCTTCAGTGTGAATAATCTAAGAAATAAAAGAGAAAGTTCAGGTTAGCTATTCAGCATTCTGCAACCTAAATGGGATCTGGGAAAAGCTCATTTGTTATAAACTATGTAGAAAACTATAATGGCAATGGTTTAGTAACAGAAAGAAAAAATAATAATAATAAATCTAAATTCTTCAACTGTATAAACCTCTAAGAGCAAGTGAAGATGTCTTTATCTAGACGACCAAGAAAACATCCATAAGAGCACTTTAAAACATTGAAATAATTTATTGCAGTATTAGAATAGGATTAGCAGGTTGTCAAATTCTACCTGCCTGTGCATATTATTAAGCTCAACCACATCATGATCCACAATTCCCAAACGTCCTGCAACAAAAATCCCACAAAGAAATCAGCACCTAATAACACAAAGAGGTTATATTGAAACATTGCATAAAACGTATAAAACAATGCTACTAAATCCTCAACGGTGAGAAACTTTACCAACGCCACAAGCTGCGAGATATAGCAGCGCAGGGGAGCCCAACCCGCCAGCTCCAACCACTAAAACTGACGACTTTAAGAGATTTGACTGCCCTACAACAAAATTAAAAAACCACCCATTTTAGAAACTACTCACACAAAAAAAAAAAAAAAAAAAAAAAAAAAAAAAAAAAAAGAAAAAGAGGGACTTTTTTTTTCCTATGTAAGTTTCATGAGCTTAATTGATCAACTGCAACAAAGCTAAGTGAAGGACAAAAAACCTAAAAATTACACTGTCATTAAAGATTACAAACTTGGAAATAAACCAAAAAAAAATGTTCTAAGAGTTTTCATGCGCTGAATTGGTGAAACGGTACAAAATCGTGTGCTACAGCAAAACTAAAAGTTACCCACTTTAGCATTACAAAAAATTCACTGAATCGAAACAGGCAAATAAGAAAACACCTATGTTAGAAACTATAATATATATATATATAAACAAAACCAAACTTACTTACTTTAGAAATTACAAAAGAAAATATCTTATTCTAAGGGTATGTTTGTTTCGAGTATTATTTAGACTTAATAGACTCAAATTTGGATTCGAGTATCAAGAATCATTTGAATACATGTTTGTTTTTCTCAAAATCTAAATCCTTTGAGTATTAAGAATATAAGTCTTCAGAGTTTTCATCCTCTAAACTTTTGATACTCGGATATCTCTGTTACAGTAAAAACTAAAATTCTCTCTTTTTATATTTGAGAAAAAAATCATAACTTCTTCATTTGATATTCAAGTGAAATGATTTTTTTTTTATTGTGTTCCTAATGAAGCAAGGAATAAATTAATATCCATATTGCATATTTTCAAGATCATTAACATTAAGATTTTATTATATTTGTTAATAAATAAAAAATTATTTTCACAACCTCTCTAAACGTACATTCTAATTTTATTCTATAATCAGATTAAAACCTAAATGTATATCCAAACATCAACTTAGATAACAATTTAAATCATTAACTCAAATCCTAATTCAAATCACAATGATTCAAATCAAATCACTAATTGAAATCCATTTACCAAACAAACCCTAATAGTTTCATTAGCTGAATTGGTCAACTACAACAAAATTACGAATTTTTTCAACACTTCATATTAAATTCAATTCAAAAAAGACAAATTTCAAATTACTAACTTCCAAGTAAAAAATTTAAAAAGATAATCAGAGCAAGAGAACCTTGGACACCAAAAGAAGGAAGCAAGAGGTGGCGACTGTATCGGTAAATCATCTGGGCAGTCAAACCATGACCGAAGCCCGAATCAATACGCGAAATTGGAGCAGCACAAGAACCATTGTTCAAAACGACGTCGTCGTTGTTCCCATTCTGAAGCTTAATTTCTCGGAGCTGAGCTTCGAGGGCTGAAATTTTGCTGTCTATGTCGTTCCTTTTCGCCTTCAGAGCTTCGATTTCGCGGAGAATTTCGGAGGCGTCTCCACGGTTGGACTCCATTGACGTCGCGGCGTGAGGAGAGATAGAAAGTGATTAATTACGGCAAAAATGGAGTTTCAGAAAAAACCCTAACCCTAGGCAAAAACGACAGTGGCGCCAAGAGAGGACTTTAGCGTTTTGTGCTTTCAACCCAAATAGGCGTACCACTCAGTGGGCCACGTCAGGGTTTTGCAAATCGAAGTTCAGATTGTGGACTAATTTATCCTTTTTTTTTTCAGTAATGTCCTTTTAACTTAATCCTGGTAGCAATTAGTAATTTTTGGGCACTACTACCCTATCCGAGAGACGGATGAGGTAGTGACTCGATTCACTCATAAAAGATTAGATAAGTCCTACTAAATTGACAACATATAAGCCCCTACCTTTCATTTTGCGAAGAGGTCGGGTTATTGCCCAATCAAGCTAAAAAGACTTTTTTTATTATTTTAATTTTAATTTTGATTTTAAAATTTGCACCATCTATAGTAAAAGAATTTTGATTGAATAGAAACCAGCATGTAAATCACACGTGGAAGCGCATTATAATTATAACAAAATAATTTTATGAGCTTTTGGCCAGAAAAAATAATCTTACTTTTTAAATTTCATCACATGAAATTTAAAAAAAAAAAATTCCTCCCCAAACTTCAAAAAAATAACTAGCACGATCGGTGAACATTGATGGAGGCATAATTTTTTTTTTCAACGAGGACATTATAAAAATTTGAGATAATTTTTCATCAAATAAAAATATAATAAACATTTTAATTTTTAATTATTTTTTCCCAAACTTCAGTAAATAACTTCCTTCATTGGTGAACATTGATGGAGGCTTTTTTTTTTTTTTTGCTTCAATGGAGACATTATAAGAATATTAAAGACAATTTTTCATCAAATAAAAAAATATAACATAGATTTTAGTTTTAATTGAGGTACGGTTATTTTTTTTATACAATAGAGACATAATAAAAATTTCAATAACTTTTCTATTCAATTAAAATATAACATTAATTTTAATTATTTAATTGAGGTACTATTTTTTCTAATACAATATAGGCGTAATTGAAATTTTGTAAAAACAAAAAATTGACCGTAAACATTAATTTTATCAATATGTGAGGACATATCCCTAAAATTAATTTTGCCAAAATTTGATTAGAAATACGTGCTCCACTATATCTGTAAATTTTAATAAAATGCTCGAGTGGGAAAAAAAATGCCTATTGAATTTCAAAACCCAACACGAATTTATTACTTTTTTAGCCTTTGATTCATTAGATTCGAATAAACACTTAAAAAAAAGTCAATTTTTTTAAAACAAGATATCGTAACAAAAATATTCGAATTGTATTTTTTTTAAAAAAATATAAATTGTAATTTGCATCTATGATACAAACAAACAGCGCCTTAACTTTAACTCTAAACATGATATTAGTGCTTATTTTCTCAATGTATAAGAAGCATAGCCAGCCCATCAACAGAAAAGTATTAATTGGAAAAAGATTAACGAAAACATGAAGGACGTTCGAAAAGTATAATTAGAACTCCACTTATGTTTAAAATATTATAATATATAAAAATTTTACATTATAATATTTTTTATTTTTTACTATAGCATATAAAATTTTTATACTATTCATTAACCATAACTATAACTAACATTGTCAAACACATATGATTGTTCGTTAATGTCAAACTAAAAGCTCTGCATGGCATCACTGAAATGGCAAATCTACAAAGCACCACGTAGGTTTCCGAGTAAAGCTATCCTCAATAGGACACGTGTACTGTACTCTCTTTCCTTGCCAATGCAATGCTTCATTCATTTTGTCCGAAACTTCTTCAGCTACACTTCTTCTCTTAAGTTTATCTGAAAAACACTTCAAATTTCAACACCAAATAGCTAGCTTTTTTTTTTTCAGTAAAATGGGTGGCTATATTTTTCTTCTCAAATATAGCACCTTCTCAAGGATGCCCTTGATCAAGCCTTTAACCCCATGTCTTTACAATCCCATCAAGGTAATTTTAATAAAAAAATTTCTTATTTAGTAATAAAATTTTGATAAGAAAAATGACTAATTGATAAAAATACGATTATATTCCAAGATTGTTTAGTTTAGTTTGTGAGAGAGAAGATATAATATTGTAGTTACGTAGTCCTTTTTTAAAATGCCTAGGTTATCTTTCATTTTTACCAGTAATATTGTTGTTTACGTGTATTGCAATCAGCTTCTGCTAATATTATGAGCTCATATACAATGACACCCACAATTTCTTTAAACTAAAATTAGTCAACTACTTGTGAAATATATTCTTAAGAGCCTAGAAGCAATCTTGTCCTCGAAAATTTGTACACATCCATAAATACCCATTTCCTCAAATTAGAACATTATGTCATATAGGTCATCATAAGCCTAGCTAGGAATCGTGTATGCATGGAATTCTGGAAATTGAATTACATAGAAGGGCTATCTTTGAGTTTGTATATATAAAGAAGGAGCTTTTTACTAGCACATAACAGGTGTTTATGAACGTTAAATCTGATTAAAATCCCATCAAATATCATCAAAATTAAATAAACATGTAATTCTAACAATGATAAAGAATTGAAGATCTAAACAAATTTCTAGTGATAGAGTAGTTTTTCATACCCTACTTTAGAAGTCCCCTGTAAAGAAAAGAACTTGTTAATTTTATGTTGTATATTTGTTATGATCATGGTTGAATCTCTAACGTGCACAAAAAAAACGACTTTGATGAATTCGACTTGAATCGTCAAATTTGTATTAGGTTTTATCAGTTTTGCATTTTTTTTTATTTTTATGTAATTTTGACTAAATCTAACACACAGAAACATGCAATATGGTAGGATAGCTCTATATAAAAAAGGAACTTGTTAATATTGATGATTTTGTATCTACGTTTATATTTGACTAATTTGGTGAAGCCCAATTATGCTTTTTGGGTGATATTATATTCTAGAGATACATACCTCTTTCTTTTTATGCGATTTTGACTAGATTTAACGTACATGAACATGCAAAGTGGTGATATAAAGAATTCCCCTATAAAGAAAGGAACTTGTTAATTTTCATGTTGTACATAATCATGATTGAATCTCTAACGCACACAAAACAGACAACTTGATGAATTTGACTTGACTCATCAAATCTGTATTAGGTTTTATCAGTTTCGTATAGTTCTTTTATTTTATGTGATTTCGATTAAATCTACCATACAGAAACATGCACATGCGTTATGGTAGGATAGCTCTATATAAATTTTGTATCTATGTGTATATAGGACTAATTTGGCGAAGCTCAGATATGCTATTTGGGTGATGTTATATTGTAGAGGTACTGCCAAGCAAGCAAAGGGCATCATCATCATCACAATAAGCATGAAATGGAAGAGAGAGCACCTTCAACGGCTGAAGAATTTAAAAGGGTGGCTGAGCAGAAGCTCAAAGAGGCAGAGCAAGGAGTGGCAAGTCAAGTCTCAGACAAGGCATATGATGCAACTGAACAGGCCGCTTTAGGTGAAGCTAAGCTTGAAACTGTCTAGAAGAGATACACGGAACATGAGCCAGTTGCTGATTATAGCAGGAGAGGGGTTAATGATCAAGATCATGATCATGATCATCAGTGAAATCTGTTTTTTCCTTTTCTTCATTTTCATTTTAATGTTTTGGTGTAATTCTGACGCATAAGAGAAGGAAAGTGATATCAATGGTTACACTATGGGGTACACAATAAGCGTTTTATTTTGTACTTTTATTGTGAGAAGGAATTTCTGAGGAATGAAAGTATAAGGAAAAGAAAGTCATCTTAGATTTATTCAATATGTGAAATGGTAATGGTTGATTACTTTGATAGATATTTCAAGAATACATTCATACATGATGGATTCTTCAAAAAATTTTCATCATAACATGATCCAAGATTGCTCTTTTGGCTCTCTTTTAATTTTTTTTTTCTTGGTATGATTTTGCTGAAATAATCGAAAGTGACCCGCCTTTGAAGTTCAAGCTATTAGGACTTGAAAGTTCCAAGCTATTTTACTTATGCTGCATTACCAAAAAATAAAAGTTGACAGGGTTGGATAGAAAAACGATGAATATAATCTCTTTTGAAGGAACAAGAAAATAGACGGTTCCATTTGATGATTTCATATACATACCAATATCACTACGAACACAAATGACACAGATTTTCCTTCTTCATTTTCTTTTTCTTTTTCTTTTTTCTTTTTCCCTTCTTTCATCCTCTTTCTAGACTGAATGTCTAGCACACACGAAAGGAACGACTTGCTGAACTCGACAAAATAAGTACATAAACCATACTAGATGAAGATATAGAAGCAGGACCAAAACAATATGACACGAAAATATAGAGCCAGGATAAGAAGTCAACGACGAAATTCAGTGCATTAACATGGTCACTGATCAGTCGTCGGGAGTGTAGGCAGGAAGGGTGGCAATGGTGGCATGGGCGGCATTGGTGGCTTCGGTGGCATTGGTGGCTTTGGTGGCATTGGCAGCATTGGAGGTTTCGGTGGCATTGGTGGCTTTGGTAAGAATGTAGGAAATGGCGGCATTGGAGGCTCCGGGGGGAAAGGAGGTAGTGGAGGGAAAGGTGGTCGAGGTGGAAATGGAGGCAAGGGTGGGAATGGCCGTGGAGGCACTGGCTGAGCATAACCACACATGCCAAAGAGGCAAGGAACCCCAATGGGGCATATGTTTCCACATTTGCCACAATTGAGAGGACTAATATTGGTATTATAACATAATCCGCGGCAACATTGCCATGTAAAGGGACATCTCCTTTCACACGTACCGCAGTTGTTGATGTCAGAAGTGACATCAATGCAAACATTGTTGCAGCACAGCTTCTTAGGAGGCCATTCTCCAGGTTGATTACATGTCCATGGCCATATGAAGCATCTGGGTTCTCGAGGTTTCCTTGTTTTCTTCAGCCATGAAGACGAGGTTGAGTTTTCGTTGGCGTTGTTTGCCCTTAACTCGTATGGTCTTTTCGAACCCCCTTCTACTATCCCAAACAATATTAGGGCTTGAAGTATGAATAAGATTGTAGTTTGTGCATTGATCAGCATTGTTTTAAGATTCACAAGTAGAGTAAAGGCCCTATTTGTGATATATATATATATATATATATATATATATATATATAAATATATTAGGAGTCTGTTTCTTTGCTGTCTAAAAGAAATTTATGTTGTTCATGCTTTTCTTACATGGGGTTACTAAATGAGGATCTCAAGTTGTGGATGGAAGAAATGGTATTTTAGTAACTTAAAAATTACAAATGATTAAAAGTGTGTTTAATGGTGTGACCAAACTAGTGATAGGCTTATTTTTAATGTTTCAAGATGGTATGCCTTTTTCTTAGCTTCATACGTTAAACCTGAAGTTGATTATTCTACATGGATGTTGGTGACCAACTTTTTGCCTGATTTTGGTTCCAAAAGCGAGGGAGAAGAAAGGATTGAACATGATTAATCAGGTTTGAGCCCTTTGAAAGTATAGTATAACTTGCATAGTGCTGTAAAATCATCCACATCACATGGTTAAGCCAGTTTGGTAAAACTTCCAAAGCCCATGGTTAAATCCCACAAGCATAGAATAGATACCTTAGGTTTTATGAATTCATTCATTATCTTGAACATATGGCAGGAAAGTAAAACTTGATAACTAAGTAGACATTGTGATGGAGATTAGAGTTTAGTTAATTTCAATATCTAATTTAGAATTACAGTTGTGTTTATTTTTATTGATTTATTTTAGATTATGTTACATATTAGAATTATTCAAAATATCAGTAAATTAAATTTGCTTTTGAATTAGATTTATTTTTAGGATTTTCCTCCTATAAATAGGACATATGCTTTTATTTACAGTGGATATATAAATATTGAACTTTCAATTCCTCCTCTTGAGTTAGTGCTCCTCTTAAACCCTTGAACCCTTTGATTCTGTTTTCTAATTCTATTTTTTTCTCTTTTTTTGTGGTTCTCTTTCTCTTCTAGACTCTCTTTTCTACTTGATTCTACCTCTTATATCTCTTTCCAACTTCACAATGTTGCCAAAAAAGAATAGCCAACATAGCTGCTGTGGAATCACCAAAATACGTTGCATGGCTAGAAAGTGTAACGCCATAACTGAAGATAAACACCAATATGCAGAGCGCAAAATATCACTTTCTGTATAACTGGTTTGACAATTATAATTGCGTAGGCTTAACACAAATAACGGTGTAGGCACAAGAGAATTCAGGGAGAAGAAAGAAACCCCAAGTGATAGCTGTAAATCATAGACTCAGTAATTTGGAAACGGGACAGCAAAGAACATGAACGATAATGGCCACACGGGGCAGAGCTAAAAAAATGAGTCAAGAAGGGCTGGACTGCTACTAGCTTTTTCAATCCAAAAATGACAAATGTGCATTAAAAATATTTTTGCACATTTTTGAAGTCAAAAATTTTAAACACTTTCGGCACAATTCTTAAAAATTTCTATTTTTTAAAACAAAAATATTTTTACTTATTTTTAAAAACAATACCAAACGGCTATAGAATTTCAAAATTTCAAGAGGATGAATTGCAAATTTCATGAGATTTTACATAAAAAATTACAAGAAAAGAAAATTCCAAGTGAAGCGGCAGCTTATCCTCCGCTATAGGTGGCTCCATCCTTACTTTAAAGTGATAAACTCTAATTGAGTATCATATATAAACCAACAAAAAACTTGTCTTCGAAATAAACCATCCAATCACCATCAAAACAACAGGTGCTTCATTGCACTCTACAGGCCACATATTCTCTATCGACATCAACTTTCAGGATTATCACCAAACAACATGAAAAAAAAATAAAAAAATAAAAATAAAAAAAAAATCTATTAAACAAGTCTTGTTCAAAGAAATGCATGAAACCCAAATTCTTGAACTTGATAAAAGACTATGACTCTACAAGCAGTAAACTCAAAATGAGCAACATATATTAATCAAACATAAAAATCTAGTCTTCGAAATAAACCATTTATATTACATCAAAACAAGACAAGAGGGTGCTTCATTTCATTGCACTCAACAATAGGTTTGTGTTTTTTTAAAAGCATTAGGCATATAAACGAAACTAACACAATTCTAAAAACCTTCTTTTTTTTTTTTAGGCATCAACTTTCAGGCTTCTCAGCAGATTCCTGCTGAGAAGTTCCCATCCCATAACGCTGCCTAAACTTGGCGATCCGGCCGATGCTCTGGGCCATTTGGCGCTTCGCTTTCATGTGGAAAACTTGACCTGCGTGGTGCATTTTGGCCATCATGACGTGCATCAATCAGCCGTCCTCCGTGACAACGGAGACCCATTGCATCTGAGGGTGTATTCCTTTCTTCATCTCTCTCACTCTATTTCTATCTCTAGCCTGCAAATGAACTATCAGAATTGTTAGTTTAACAATGTTGGCATCTAATTATCCTCTTCATAACCACAAACAGGACAAAAATGAGTAACAAACACAAGCCATTTTCTCAAAGAAAACTTTCATTACTCTCACTTGGAAATTTCATCAAACAGTTATAGTGCAGAAAACATGAAAAATAAAAATAAAAATAAGCCAACATAAATCAGGATTTGGGGGAAAAGACCGAATTTTGATAATTCCTTGAGATTTTTACCTTTTTTTCCCCTTTAACCAAAGGGGGGAAAAGGCATTACATTTACTTCTCTCGTCAAAATCCCAGAACCCCTTTTTTCTAGGAAAGCCAACATAACTCAGGATTTTGGGGAAAAGACCGAATTTTGATAATTCCTTGAGATTTTTCCCTTTTTTCCTTTAACCAAAGAAAAAAAAAAACCTCAAATCTTGAAATTATGTGACATCTATGGAGATTCCAGATTCTCAAATTCTTGAGATTCTGAGCCTCACAAAGTTACAAACAAATGCTCTTAACATTTCATTATTTGAGAAGCAAGGAAAGAGATATTAAACGGAGAGAAATAGAAATAGGGAATTTTAAGGGCGTGGATTTAGATAGATAGATAGATTGATTGATTGATTGATACACAGAGAGAGAGAGAGAGAGAGAGAGATTACCGGTAATTCGAGCAAATTACAGAAGAGCAGCGAGTGAGACTGTTATTATTATCTGGGACTCGGCCGCCAAGGGGCGAAACCGAGCTTCAGAAGTTTCCAGTTTGCCGATAAGCTCTTTTAGCTGAAACTGGCTTTTCTTTTTCTTTTTCTTTTTTCTTCTTAAAAATATATTTCATATTATTGTATGAAAGCCTATCTACGTTTAAGATATATTTTGTCAAAGGAGTGATCATTAGCTACAGTCTCGTAACTAATAAAACAATACGATCTAACCTAAAAAATACATAATTTATTAAACTAAGGCTTGAAATTTTATACGTTATAAGGTTTTATAAGGTTTTAATCCATAAAACGAAAAGAATTTTTCTTTCTCCAGTTTGTATATAAAAATAAATAATATTTTCTTGAGAGGAAATATTCAAAAGTTATTTTTTTATGTAAAAATATTTGAAGCTTCTTTATGTTGGTGAAAATATATTTTCTTGAATTTCTATATAAAAGAAAATAAATGATCTCAAGGAAATAAAAAAATATTTTTCGACCTATTAGATATTAATATGTGGTGTTTAGCACTATTAATGTCCTAGTATTATTAAAAAAGGATCCGTTTAGTAAATGGATTCGAATAAGTGACATTTAGATGTGCATTTAAGTTTTAATTTATGTATGGAATAAAATTAAAATTTATGTTTAGAGAGATAATAAAAATAGTTTTTTATTTATTAATGATTTTAAAAAATATGTAATATGAATTTTAATTTATAAGGCATTAAAACTCTAAAAACTTAAATTCTTAATGCTTAAAAGATTCAGATTTTGAGGGAAACAAACATGTATCCAAATGGTTCTTGATACTCGAATTTAAATTTGAGTCCATTAAGTCCAAAGAATACACAAAACAAACAGGCCCTAAGTATATTCTAAGTTATTCAACACCCCACCTAAAAAAACAAAAGTTATGTTCAAAATTGAAGGTAAGCAAACTGTAGTGAGATGAAATCCAACGAGTAAAATGACAAAATAATTGTCTCTCTTGTCTCCCTCTATTAGGATTTCTTCTTATTTTTTTTACGTTAACTTCACAAATGGTTCCTGAAGTTTACTTTTATATTAATTTAATTACTAACATTTAAAAAGTCATATTTTGGTCTTTCTGTCAGTTAGATATTAAATATTTGACTAAATATTCTTTAAATGTCCACCTTTAGTTCCTAATCTATTACTTTGTTTCACTTTTAGTCTCTAATATGTTATTTTGTTCTATTTTTAATCCATCCGTCAGCAATGTATTATTAAGGATCGGAACTAAAAAAACAAAAATGAGAAACTAAATACAATGTTTTTTTTAATTTATGTAACTAAAATAAAAAACAATTTATGATGTTATTTTTTAGACAAGCATTAATTTTTCAAATAAAAAAAAACAAAGTTAAATAATCATATACTAGTATTAAAAATTCAACTTATTTTTTTAATTAAAATTCATCTCACTAACAATCTGATAAAGTTTTTTTGTTCTCTTAATTACATGCATTAAAATCATTATATTTAGTTTTTCATTTTAGATTTTTCAAATTTTAGTCCTAATAACTCTTAACTATAACAAATAGACCATAAGTGAAATAAAATAATAAATTAGAGACTAAAAAGGGACATCTTAAAAGTTTTTCGTTAAATATTAACGTCCAACTAATGGAGGGACCGAAACTAAAACAAAGTAAAATATTAAGGACCAACATGGGACCTTTTAAACATTGGGGACTAAACTAAGACTATAGATAAACTTTAGGGACTATTTGTGAAATTAATCCTTTTCTTTAAGAAGGTTCGTAGGACCAGAATCCGACATCACCTCTTGGCTAGCCCATAGGAGGGTACCAAAATGCTGCAATGGAGTGTCAGGTAGGGCTGGCAATTCGTGTTTGCGTATCATGTTCGTGTTAGCACTATTGCAGCACAACACGGTTAGGCTGAACGGGAATACGACATGATTAATAAACTTGCTTGAAATACAAACACGAACACGAACCGCCTATGGCATATGTAGCATGGCATGACACGATTAACATGATTACTAAATGGGCTACGATGGGTTGACATGATAAAAACACGTATATGGCACGTTTATGACCTAGTTAATTAAAAATTAAAAAAAATAAAAAACCCAATAAAGAAAATTAACAAAGACACAATATTTAAGCAACACTAACCTATTACAAATATTGCAAATATTTTTATTTTTAAGTTTAAATATGCTATAAACGGGCGGATCGTGTCGTGTCGTATCGACACGTTTACAGCCCGTTTAACTAAACGTGTTAAAGCGTGTTAAATGTATTAGCACGAATCCAACTCATTTATTTTCATATTATTCATGCCAACCTATTTATGGCCCAATTAATAAACGTGCAGTCCAAACCTGTTTATCTCGTGTCGTTTTCATATCGTGTCATTGTGCTGTATCTGAAATTGCTAGCCCTAGTGTCAGGGACACGCGTGGTATATAGGCAGGTGGGGCAGAGTTTAGAGGTTGATCGGGGGAAGGGCTTCCGGCATAGTTTGAGCCTTTAATATGACAACCTCTAGATTTTGGCAACCTCAAGGCTTGTTTGGCGTGGCTATTTGGTGGTTGGAGGAAGTGGATAGACGACTTCTTTTTTCTCAAATAAGAGAGTTCCAAAAGCTTGGAGTGCTCAGCTACTTGGGATCTTTGGGTGTTATAGGGCTGTGGGTCAGTGGAGGCAATGTCTTTCCTAGCCGTAGGGGTGAGCGACGATAGATGGTTCTACACATTTAAGGCTCAAATGTTTTCGGCTGCCTTTCAGCTTGTCAACAACGCTACGACTTTCTGGCCTCTTTTCAGTAATGGTCGACTCATCTCTTATTTGTTTGTTGGTGTCACTTAGGTTTTGTTTGTTGGTGTCACTTAGGTTTTCTATTTGTTTCAATTTCTATCTGTCAAATAAATATAGTGATTTTTTTATTGATTAAGGTTTTGTATGTTTTTATTGTTTTGTTGGCTTTTGTTGTAATAATAAAGGTGGTATCCCCACCTTCCGATGTCGTTTATTTGTCTAGCCCGTGTGTTGTTATTGTTGTGGTTTGCCTTGATGCTTTAGACTCTCGATATTAATTGATTAGAGTAGTCCATCATCTATAGTAGTGTTACTGGAGTATTTGAAATAGCTATTTGTACGCTAAATTAGTTCTGTTTTTTTTTTTTTTTTCTATTTTCACTTGTTAGAACTTGATACATGTATTGCCCCTTGAGCGTTTTAGTTGAACTTATTTATAGTTTCAATCTATAGTCAGAGTTGTCGCTACATATGTTGTCGTCCTTCGCATTTAGGTTAGTGTATGTATTGTTCTAATTTAGAATGCAATTACTATTTTACTTTCATAAGACGCCCCCAGTAAATAGTTGAAGGGTAACAAAAACCTAGACCAAAGCAAAATTAAGAAAAATAAAGTAGAGCAACTAGTAAAACTACAATGATTAAGATTCATGTTATTTAAAAAAAAAATGTAACCAACAATGATATATATATATATATATATATATATATATATATATTGGGTGGAAGGTGGAACTAACAATAGAGAAAAGAAAACACGTACATTGGAGATGTCACCAAATGGTTTTCTGGGCTAAACAACTCTATGTTTACAGTCGGAAGACAAATTTATGCTCAAACAGAGTAACCCGTTGGGATTAGCCCAATGGCAAGAGGAAGGTTTAAGGGTTTTAGGTCTCAGGTTCGATAGCTGAAAGGTATATATTAGAGTTTAGTTGGTTAAGAGCACATAGGTGCATATAAAAAAATAAAAATAAAATAAAAAGAAGAAGGTCCCGTTGGAAATCTTAGCACCCTACTACCTGGGCAAAAAGAAGGCACCCAGCATTACCGTGTGTTTGGCAATTGTTGATGCCTGGATTCGTCACAACACCACGTGTGGGTGCGCATGGAGGACGGGGTATTCTTCTTCCCTTGCTTACCCTGCCTCTCCCTTAGCTCTTCCTGGTCAGAACACTGACTTGAGCGTCGGAGTGCCCTTAGCAGGCACCAAACCGGTGTCCCCTTACTCCGAGGCCTTCTCTCCTCTTGTAGGTTCGACCAGATTAGGCTGAGCCAGGCAGAACTGGAGACAGAACAGGGAACCCGACCTCCGTGTGCACCCGCACGCGGTGTTGTGCCGAATCCAAGCACTGTCTCTTGTTCTGCGTGGCTCGGCCTAGTCTGGTTGACCTACAAGAGGAGAGAAGGCCTCAGAGTAAGGGGACACCAGTTTGGTGCCTGCCAAGGACACTTCGACGCTCAAGTCAGTGTTCTGACCGGGAAGAGCTAAGGGAGAGGCAGGGTAAGCAAGGGAAGAATGCCCGTCCTCCGTGCGCACCCACACGTTATGTTGTGCCGAATCCAGGCAACAACAGCAATGGTTCTCATCACGTGGTTCTAACCACAAACTCAGTTATAAACAGTGTAAAACTCTCATATGCTACAATAACAATAAAAAAAATTACTATAATGTAAAACTTTTACATATTATAATAAAAATATTTGCTACCACCGATTCGTACCACCCTTCTAAATTATCGATTATTGTAATCAATTATTGTACCACCACAAGTCCACATCAATACCATATGCAATAACAGTGCCACTAATTATTTTTTTCCTATTTGTTAAAGATTGCAAGCAGCCAAATTCCCCAGCGGTTCCATCTGAGTTTTTTACTTTCGAGGACCTTCGTCTTTCCCAATAGCTATGGAAATTATGCTCGAGTTTCAAATTTTTTACTTCCGAGGACCTTCGTCTTTCCCAACAGCTATGGAAATTATGCTCGAGTTTAAAATGATATGGTTTAAAATTTTATAATTTAAAATATAAATTTTAAACTGTATTATCTAAACGATAGTTAGTTTAAAACTAAAACTACTGTTTAAAAAATTATAATTTATGAAAAAAAAAAATAGAACAGTTTTTACAAAAAAATATAGTTTAAACCGTAAGAACTTACGCGGGGCAAAGTTTAGCTTTTGAAGATTTTGACCATTTTAAAACCGTTTCTATAATTTAAACTAACCTTAGTTGCTACTCCACCAAACACAAGTTTGAACCTCTTAAACGGTTTTAAATCTACATACCAAAGGGCTTCTAATAAATTGCAAGCAAGAATATTTAAGTACATGATAACAGCGTTTATTCGCTCACAGGAGCAACAAGTATAGATTATTTTTCAAGGATACCTAATAAAAGCACATGGGAACAAGCCAAACCAATATGCAGAAAACGGCAATGAAACTAGGATGACGATGGCAAACGGGAAACCCAGTTCCAGTTTGCTTATTTAGCTGATGGGCAGCATTAACTATGGTACGGAGACAAAACCCATATGACTAAGAGCAATGCTAGATTATATAAAGTAATAATAGGCTCATCGGAGCAAGGATTTTACTACTAAACAAGGCATTCTTGTGTCCCAGCCACAATGGTGGGGCGAGGAGTGCTCTTGGCCGCATCTACTTCTACAGCTTGAGGTTTGGCTTCCTGCTCCTCGATGGCCTTTTTGCTCACATCAACACCAGAAGCAATGGCTTCAAAAATCAGGGCATTCACTTCTTGGAACCTCTCCTCAGACAGAGAGACCACCGCAAGCAGCCTACAAGCATTTTCCTCAGACGCCTCTTCGTAATCCTTCTTCCTCTTCAACACCATGTGCCCGCTAATTTCCCAAACGGCAGGATTCACTTGAGTGTCCAGAAGCTCAGCGCTCACTTCCCCAAGAGCTTGTTTCTCAGCATAACACTGATCATTCCACAAAGACATCAATAATGGCGATAATTAAAAAAAAAATACTGCATATACTAGCATGAAGTTATATGCAACATTTAAGGTATTTACTATTTACCTGTGGCAGAAGGAAGATCCGCTTTCCACAATCAGAGATGAGGACATTGTAAGGTATGTTGTTGTCTTGAAGACAGATGCAGGCGTCAGAGACGGCATTAGACAAGTGTTCCACAGTATTTCCCCCCTCAAAGACGAGACCTCTGACAGGATAGCTCAACAGCTCAGAGATTTTCACATCACCATCCAGAGTGGTGACTTTCTTGGTAGGAGCCTTCTCAATGGGAAAGGGAACGGCCAAGTAGTAAGCCTGTCGATGAAATTGAAACAGCATTTTAATTGCTTACAGACAAGTTTAACAAGCAGTAAAATAAAGGTCTCAGATATAATTTCAAGTTGCTATGAGCAAGTGAGGCGGTTTGATACCTGGAAGTGAAGATGATTGATGGTAGCAAATGCACCTAAGCTGTTGTAACCGAGTCGGAAGTATGGATTGCCAGCTTCTGCTGCCATGTGAAGTGCAAGCAAGAAGCTTTCTCGGTCAATCCTCTGCGGCAAGCAATCCAGAATGCGAGGGATCAACAACACATGTCCATATTCAATAGGACTAACCTGTTTATATGTGGGATAATAAAGGGAAACATATCACAAATCGTGCTCTTGGGACTTCCTATAAATTAAAAAATAGACCAAGAAAAAAGAACATGCATTGATTGCAACGGCACTTGGAGAATTCTCAACATCGATGGGTGCACTTGGGAAGAACTGGACTTCACCATCTTCGCTTGCTTCAAACTGGAAGAGAACCTCTTCTTGCCCAACTTTAGTGAAGTTGAACTTGCTCTCATCAAAGGGCTGCAGCACCTTGTCAACCCGGAACTCAGTTGGCCTCTTCTTCAGATGGCGACCCTCATTCAGCTGGGCAATGAAACCATACTGACCCGGAATAACCTAAACAAAAATTCATCGTGTAAATATTCAACTTTTCACTCATAAGTTTCAATCTACACATAATAAAATGAGGCGGGAACAAATAAAGGAACCCAGAAAAGACCTTGGTCTCGCAGGCAGTGACATCATATCGGAACAGCCCTCTCTGCACGCGATCCTCCCACTGCATAAACCAAAAGCATAATGAACTTTAACCAACAATAAACAACAACAACCAGAAGAACAAAAAAATAACGGTCCATTCAAAATTCATCTGCTTTTAACCAACCATAACTAACCTCTCCAAGAATCAGGGAGTCAAGGAAAGCCACCGGAGGCTGTCCGTTCTCATCTTGACCCGGCAAACCCTTGTCACAAACAAGCTTTTCCAGCTTTTTGAAAGCATACAGAGGAAGTTTTGCCCCTAATTTCAACAAAACATATTAAGCTTTAATTAGTTACTCAAACCACATGACACAACAACAACAATAAGGATGATTCCTCTGATTCTTTGATTTTCATGGTTATGTTAAATTGCAATTGCTTATGTATAAACATATATATATATATATGATTGTGATGTGAGCAAATCATGAAAACTACCATGCAAAGCTTGATTCTCTCTCTCTCTCTCTCTCTCTTGAAACAAAAATAATAAAAGACGTTTTTTTTTCTCGCTTAGAATCAATTGATAATCAATAAGAAAGGGGGAAAAAAAAAAAAAAGAGTACCTGGAAGGCAGCAGCTGCGTAGGCAATTGCGGCCACAGCCGCCAACTCTGGCCTCTTCAGCCTCTTCCTTCTGGTAATTTGAAACCACAGTAGGAACCCTCTTGATTCTCAGCATCATCTTCACTTCTCTCTTATATATATACACACAAATATATATGTATTTATAGCAGAAAATCGCTTGATTCGATCGACTAATTGATTGATTGAATACAAAGAAAAAAGGTTGAAAGATCCAGGAACTTGCTCTTAGAAGATTATAACAGGAAAGCTAAAGGAACAGAAAAGGAAAAACAACAAAACCCTAGAAAACCTAGAAGACGAGGAAGACGGAGGAGAAGGAACCGCCGCCGGCAAGGAAGAGGAGATCGGAAGGGCTTCCTCCTTCGGAAGGCAAAGCGCCACGCCCGCCGTGCGGCGAAGGGATGCTGCTCAAAACGACAGAACCCTTGCGTCGTACAGCCCGGCGGACATGAATGAGAGGGCGAGGAGCTCCGTGTACAGCCGTGATGTCTACAACTTGTCTATCCCGGGTCTTACCCCCCACACAAACACGCACCCAAAAGAATCTCTCTCTACTTTCTCTCTCTAAAAGGGGTCTCAGAGACCCAGATGCGGAATTGGGCAATTGGGAAAAAGATTAAAGATTGAAAGATTTTGAAAGATTTCAGAGATTTAAAAAGATGGGTGTTTTTGTTTTTGGGTTGTGGTGGAGGAGAGTGGAGGTGAAGAAGGAAGGGAATATATAGATAAGAGGAAGTAAGGAAAGGCGATAGGCGGCTGTGGCTGAAGATGAGCCGTGGGAGGTTTCGTGGTGATTGTTTGGTTTGGAATTGGAGAAGGACTTGCCAAAAAAATAAAATTCCAATTATTGAAAGCAATCACAGAGGAGAGAGAAAGAGGAGAGAGAAAATGCAGCGGTGGTGGAAGCAGAGGCCAAGCGCTGGGGGGTTAATATTTAATGGGAATGTTTTTGTTAGAAAATCTGAAAAACATCCCTAAGTTTTGATAATCTAAAAATATCCTTTATCTTTTTAAATTATCTAAAATTTATCTCCTATGTTTCTTAAAAAAATAATTAAAAAAAATTTAAGTGATAAAAGTTTTTGAAATACCAAAACAACCTCAATAGTTGCTGTTTAATTTTTATTTTTGTCAATTATTTGAATTTTTTGATGCTACAAGGACACAAATTCTTTGTATGGCTAGATTAATCTGAGTTGTTAAGTTTTGACTTCTATGATAAAATATGCTTTGATGAATTTGTTTTGTTTTTCTCTTTAAATTTAAGTTTTTAGTAATGAATATTTAAAATATTGTTTAAACTGTTGATCATTGAGAACATTTATGTCATTTTTGACAATTTAGTCAATTATTTTCCCTCTCTTGCAAAACTTAAGGGATGTTTTTAGAATATTTTAAAAATAGAGATGTACTTTTTAGTATAAAAAACATTAGGGTAAATTTAGGATTTAGCTAAAACTCCGGGATACTTTTTGTATGTGACACGTTTTTTTACTCCCGGTTGGACGGAGATTGTGCAGGAGAAAGGGTGTAAAAGGGCCACGTTTTGGCCGTACGTTGTGGTAGTTGGAGAGATACCGCCCACTCAAATAGTTTTATTCTATTTTTATTATATTATATTATTCCTTCCACTCCTTCTCTCTACGATGCTTTCCTTAATTATATGTATTTAAATTAGGCCGCCTTGTATTTCATATGTTTATTTTTAAAATATTGTTTCAAAAAAATTAAAGATTCCTTAAAAAAATTAAAGATACCCTAAAAAAATTGAAGATAAGATCTTAAAAAATAAAAATAAGGAAAAAAATTAAAGGAAAATACTCAAAACGTGCACGTGTTTTGTCATTTAATATATTAATTACTTCATGGTTATTTTGAGTTTGACTTCATAAACACATAAAGTATTTTACACATTTGCATAATAAGATAAACAAAAAAGGTATAATAAAAAAAAGCATCGGAGGTATTTCAGATACTATTGCAAAAATTAAAGATAAGGCATATCATTTTGTTCTATTGGTAGAGAGAATTTTTGTAGTCACTAAATTAAATTTTAGTGGTCTAATTTAAAGGTGTTTGATAAATAAGTTTGAATTAAACAAATGATTTTAAATATTTCAGCATGTGAATGCTTTACCGTATAACATGCTTTAGCTTTACACTTTAACATGTAAGAGCTTTATATTGTAGACAGTTCAACTTATTTGCTAAATACAACGCTATTTATGTCCATATGACAAAAAAAATACTTTGAGTATTTGGTATGCAGTAATCAGTAGGAGTCGTGTTTCTAGGAAAGTGATAGCAGATAATGTGACTCACAAGAAGTCTACATTATTATGTTTAGTTGTACACATAAATCTTCTCTCAGATTTTCAAGAATAATATCTCATTGTGTCTGATTGTATATGAAAATTTTATATGATTGACAAAAATAAACTGCTATATTGTCTATCAAAAACCATATCTACTATTATTCATAATTAACAAAATGTGAACATTTAAAGTTTAAAAAATAATTGCACTTATAATATTGTCATTATCATTACGAAAAATTTAACATAAAAAACCTTTATAACAAAATTTAAAACTTTAATAAATGATAATGATAATGATAATGTTAATAATAATATTATTATCATTAGTATTTTATATTATTATTATTTTATATTGATATTAATATATTATCATTTAAATATATCATATTATTTAATATTAATACAATAATAATATTATTATTATCGTTATTTTTATCATTTATGTTATATTGATTTTTTATTATTAACTTATTGCTATTTAATATTTTTAATATTAATATACTATGGTTACAACTTATATAATAATAATAATAATAATAATAATAATAATAATAATAATAATATGAAAGAGGACATGAGATTCCCATGGTCTTGATATTTATGAGAATTTGAATATCATATTATTCGGTACGATTCATATTACCTCAAAATGAAATAAAATAAATCACATGGGATTGAATTTTTTTAAAATCTAAATATTGTAGTTCTTGCATCACGAATAAGAATCTTGCAAATTCTTTTTTTTTTTTTCTTTGAAGGGAGCAAATTGTTATTCTCACCTTAAATATAATTGCGTAACAAAATGTCCCTTTACACTTATAAATTAAAACAATTTATTTTTTTATTCTGCAGTGAAAAACAATCCTCTATTAATAAAGAAAGAGTAATCCTATCTAACCTTATTAAATAATAATCTCGTTACTAATAAAACAGTAAGACATAGACTAAAAAGTATACAACATACTAGACTGAGGCCTATAATTTTGTAAATAACATAGTTATAACTAATGAAAAGAATTTTTTTCAAAGAAGAGTAACGTGTACATTGATACTTTTTTTTTTTTAATCAAAAAAATATGATAAATACAATAATTGTTTTCCTTCAACAAGGGGAATTTTTATTCAACATGGGGGTTTGGAAAAGGCGGTAGGCAGCCATATATACGACAAAGATTTTAGGTTCAATTTGTCCAATCTTAGTAGGGGTGGGTGAAGATGTGTGTTTTAATGTAGAAAAATATTGCATTCACCAAACAAAAAACAAGTGGAAAAATATTTCGAGGCACGACACCATTTTGACTCCCACACAATGAGGAATTGGCTGTGAGACTTATCTGAGCGTCTCGAATTATCTAATAACACGTTTCATATTTGAAAAAATTATTTCTAAAAAGCATAAATAGTTGTTTTGACAAGTTAAAAAAAAAAAAAAAAAAGTAGTTTTGAAGATTTACATATGAATAATGCTTTTTAAATGATTTTAACAACAACAACTTTTTTTTTTCTTTCTATCTTTAAAGGCACAAATAGTTATTATTGAAAAAACCTTTTCATATCAATTATCTTCTTTTTCTTTTTGTTTTTTTTTTCCCACCTTTAAGTCTTAAATTTTGATTGAAACGGGTCACGCTGTTTTCGTTTGTTTGAAAGCTTATGGTGGCATGAACCGCATTTCATGATTTTCTACGTTTTTTGTTTGTTTGAAAGCTCACGATGGCATGAACCGCACCTCTAATTTTCTACATTTTCTATAATCTCTCTTTTTTTAATTAAATTTTTTTTTCTGTAGTCTCTAGTAATAAGGAAAAAAATTTGTTATGAATAATAGGAAGTTAAATGAGTGTTTGGTTCACAAATTTGAACAAAAAGTTTTTTTAACATAGTTATTAATTTTATTAGAAAAAATATTGTAATAAAATGGTTTGAGATATGATTCAAACCTACGAAACAAACTAACCAGAAGCTGCTTTGAAAAAATCTTGTAATGGGTTATTATTTTACCATTATGAACGATGAATGACATACTCGTGTACGTCATTATTTTTAAGTTTTAAGGAAGAAATCTCCTTTTGGTAATAGTTGTGCTTCTAATAATAATAATAATAATAATACGTTAGAATTTATTATTATTTGTTCCCTTTTAATGCTAATAATTTGATCAAATCCTGGTCATAAAAAATTGGTAAACTCTCCTTATATCTACAATATTTATGGAATGGAATCTTCACTTTCACCATGTTGTATGTGTATATATTCTTATGTTGTATATGAACAACAAACACATGAAGAAAGCAACATAAAATGAGAACTTCTTAGTGGAACCTCCCTGTTTACTGTATATTTTTAAATCGTTAAGACTTATAAGGATTTTGGCTCTTAATTAGAACTTAGAACTAATTCGTTCTAACAAATAGTATAAAACTCTCTTCAGTTACAGTAAAAAATAAAAAGCTACTACAGTGTAAAGCTCTCCCAAGTTACAATATTTTTAACTAAAATTAGTTCAAACTATTAGTTTTAATCACACTTTCTAAACATCCTATTAGACAAAATTATATATATATTTTTTACAAATCTGACGATTAAAAGACAAATACCCTTCAATGGATTTTTTTTGTTTTTTGTTCCTATAAGAGAAGTGGCCTATAAAAATAGTAATAATTTAACCACAAATTATGTTATTTCTAAACCTCTCCCATATTATGTCATTTATTATGTAAGCATTCCAAATATGGAGAGATAACCATAAATAATGAAAAATCCATGCCAAATATTGCTATTGGTAGTTCATATCATTGTCCTCACATTTGGGCCCATATTGTTTCGGCATTTTTCTGTGGTATAAAACAATCCCAGAAATTTCCCAAGGCCGAAAAGGCCAGCATAAATTTTTTCAGGAGGAAATATTAGGGTTCAGCCAAAGTCCCCACCAACGCAGCCACTGGCGCAAAGCGGGAATCTTCGCAATGGAAAAAAACACTTTGTTAGTGATGTGTGAACTAGAGTAGAAAGTCCCAAAATATGGGACCCAAAATCACATCACATCTTTCAAATAAATTTATCCCATCCAAACGAGTAACACGTTGGTGCCTAATCTATCCCTATTTGATTTTGTTGCTTGAATTTTGGGCGGAGATTTAGAGTCTGTTTGGTTCATAGATTTCAATAAAAAATTTGAATAAAAATTTAAATTTTTGTAAGAGAAAATACTGTAGCAAAATGATTCGAACAATGATTCATTAAAAATTTGAATGAAAATTTAAATTTTTGTAAGATTTAGGGTACTTTTGATATGCTAGTGTTTTTGAATTTTTTTGTTTGAACTAGTAGTTTTAAACTTATATGGTATAAATGACGATTTTGAGCTGGCATTTGAAATGTTAAGGTTTAAAATAAGAATAAAACATCAAATTAGAGAAATAGTTTTTAGAAAACTATAGTTTATAAAAAAAAAGGAGAATACGAAGAGTTTTACTGTAAACAATCTTTCAAAATGATTAAAAATTTAAGGAGGATTAAGTTCTTAAACTAATAGTTTAGTTTGTTTTGAATTATCTTTACCATTTTGAATGGTTTATTTATTGTGTCTGTCAAAGCAAGCTTAGTGGGTCTATAGGTTCAAAGCAATTTACAATGGTTTATAGGATGTTTAGAAGAGTGGTGGAAATCAGTGGTGGAACCACTTTTACTATAGCATGTGAGAACTTTTTTACTGTAACAAATTTGTTTTTTATTACTATAATATGTGATAATTTTTTACTATTTATAACTAAAATTGTAATAAAAATTATTTTGTCAAACGGGCCTTTAACGCGCAAATCAAATGACACATTAAATTTTATATTTTATGGCGGAGTTGAGCGCCAAATGACACATTAAATTGGAAGGTAGGGAATCATGTGTGTGTATACGGGCTACTTTGGTCGGGCCATGAATAAAAAAACAGACTGGGGCCGAAAAGGTGGTCGCCTCACCTCTATATTTGATGTGATTTTTTGAAAACAACAATACACAGGCTTGACTAATTAAGGCCAATCCTGACTTAGCCGTACTAGGTATGAAGGAAAATTTGGCTTTTTTTCTTGGGGTTATCGATAAAGCTATTTTCTTTTTTTTTTTTTCAAAGAAAATTAACACCAAAACGATGATGGAAGGATAAATGCGGTCAGTGGCCACTTTGCTTCAACCTATTTCAACCTACACATATTCATTTTACGCAATTTTCAGTCCGGTCAATGGCATTGGCATGCTATCTTGGTGCAATTAAGAGTGAGGCCAGGACCACAACAACGAGTTAAATGCAATAACAATATGGTTTCTTTATTTTAGATATATATTTTTTTAAAAAAGCTACTTGTATGATGAATAAGTGAAACTGCACAATAAAAACACACCTTTTTACTAATCTAATTTTTCGTTTGGAACAACGGTTTAAACCATTAGTTAAATCTCTCACATACTACAGTAAAAAGTTACGATGTAAGTTTTCAAATGTTACAGTTCTTAAATTCAAACTGATGGTTTAATTGTTATTCCAAATGGCCTATAAAATAAAACACAAATTAAATATTTCCATCAAAACTTTTAATTTAGGATGTGGGGCATCCCTAACTAAGGAGAAGATAAAAGGACAGGGGAGGGAGGTCGGAAGTTTCTATTGTTGCCCAGTTGGTTGGCATTTTCCAAGTTAGTAATCACGAAAACGAAAGGTAGGAGGGAGGGAGAAGTTATTTTGACAAGAGGGTATTTATACAATTAACTTCGGTAAAGAGGTGTTTATATGTTATTTTAACAAAATACAAGAGGTGTCCGTACAATAAGTTATTTTTTATAATGATGCAACGAAGAGGCTGGAGTACTCAAAGTCATTTTTTAAATTACAAAAGGTGCACGTTTGGTATTATCTAAACATTCAAGTGGTAATATTAT
This sequence comes from Artocarpus hirsutus, assembly GCA_946598075.1. Taxonomy (NCBI): domain Eukaryota; kingdom Viridiplantae; phylum Streptophyta; class Magnoliopsida; order Rosales; family Moraceae; genus Artocarpus; species Artocarpus hirsutus. Next base: position 49,222 of record CAMOHE010043364.1, on the reverse strand, counting down.
AATTCAATAAAACATGGAGTATCAAAGTGCGATTTTCTCTCTCTTTCTTTCTTCGGGTAGACTTAATTACTATTGGAGTACCAATATATGGTCAATGTCTTTATCATTAGAGTATTGGAAATTACTTTTGTAAAGGACGGCATGGGGACAAAGTTGCATTGGTGGGGGTCCACATTTTTGTAATTTCGGGTGGGATTATTCGGAATAATGCACGATGTCGTATTGTGTGTCGTGATAGATGTGCTTGTGACTTTAAATGTGTAGACCCTCTATTTATCTTCCTTGACCTAACCTGTTTAATGATATGCGCGTCAATTTGGAAATTTTCTCCAAAAAGTTTGGAAGAAATCTGATGAAGCGAATTAGGTAAAGAAAGATTTTACCGGACTAACTCAAATGGATGATGGGTTCACGACTGTTTATGAGAGTTGTTTGAATTGTTTTTTATAATTGCATGAGATAAAAACACTTTAGCAAAAATAGTTGAAACCATAAAAGGCCCGTTTAATAAAACTTTTGTTTGTGCTTTTAGTTAGTAAAAAAAGAGAAATAAAATCTGTAACTTTTCAATAAGTATTTGAAATTATATTTCAAAAGAGCTTTAATAGGGAAACATGATTTTAATTTTTTGAAAGGGTTAAAAAATGCTATAGTGGAGGTTACATTGTATTATTAATACTCCGATATAAGTTTTCAAAGTCTATTTTAGAAGTTTTTATTTGTTGAGAAGTCATATTTTGTGGTTTTGACAGAAAGCACTTTTAGATAGCAAAAGCACTTCTGATAGATTATCTAAACACTTTTAAAAGTAACTTTTGGATCAAAAGCATCTTTTATACTCAAGCCAACAACACTTTCTAAATAGCCCTCCCAAACAGGCCATTTGACAAAAAGGTTTTGAATTGTTTTTGTCAAACAAGTTAATCCAGCAAATTAATAAGAAGAGTGAGAAAACTCACAAAAGGAAACCCATAACAGTAAAAATCACAAAGGAAAAACCCACTAATTAACCAGAAGGAGGAGGAGAAAACTCAACCATTTTGTTTTTTGGGGGAAAGAAAGAAAACTCAACTTTGGTATCTAATATCTCAATAATCAAGTTTAGCCATTATAATTAGCTAAAAAGAGTATATATAGTCCTGATTTGATATTAATAAGCTTTTCTATCTAACACGCCATGTCAATAATTTGGAGGCAATAAAATTTTCTAACGTGATTTTGAAACTTGTAAATTAACGTGATTGATTATTCCTAAAATTAACGTGAATGAATAGGTATAAAACATCCTTAATTCAAGCAAAAAATGTCCTAAATCGTGTTGAGTAACCAAGACCGATCTCTATTCTTGGGACTCTACAATAAGAAACACTACTTTTCCCCATTTATAGGGCATGTAATCTGATCCGTACAAATTTGATCTAACGGTCAAGGCAGGTCAAGCTCGGCAAAGAAGAAATAGGTTCAAACGTGCATTAGAGCTCCTTCGTGGTTATCCGTTTAATATGAAAATGAAGAATATGAGATGTCGTTTTGTTGACGAAACGATGGGAAAAAGAGTGCACAGTGATCACTTTTTCTACAAACGTGGCTGCTGCCCAAGTTCCCCATTTCATATTCTTTCAGCCATTTCAATTGCAGAGAGGAAAAAAACAAAAAAAAAACAAAAAAATCACTAGCAATGAAAACATTTGAGGTGTATTGTTTTTTCTTTGTTTTCCTGTTCATGCTAAACAACTTTCCACACCCGTTTTGTCTCTTTTGATCTCTCTCTCTCTCTCTCTCTCTCTCTCTCCTTCCTTCTAAACTCCATATATTATAACTCTCCTCCATGAAACTCTCTTTCCTAGTTTTATCAAGCACTTAAAAAATTGTAACAAAAAGATTTAACTTGTGATCTAAGCTTGAAACCAAATGGGGGCTTGTTGAAAAAAGGAACAACGTTTCTTTATAAAGGAAACAACAACACTGATGAAAGTATTAGAGTTGCAATTTATTATAAGATCATTTCCAACTCAACGTCAATTTAGAAAAAAAATATCAAAATAGAACAACTTTTGCTCTCCAACCCAGCGCTATTTTAACATTTGTGAACGGTGCTATGCCATTTATAGCGCAATAATGTTCATGTGCTATCCTTTTTTTAAAAAAAAAAAAAAATTAAAGGTTTAATGAATTAAAAAATTATTTATAATATTTTATACTTTATATTTTACGCTAAATGCATATTTTTTAACAAAATTTATTCCTTTTCTATCTTTTTTAATAAAATGATTTTATTTAATTCATATGTAATAATTTTGGCCAAAATTTTATTATTTTTAACTTTTATGATTTTGGTTAATTTCAATATTTAGTGAAAATGTACTCAAATTAAAATATAATTACAAAAATTAAAAATTGCATAATTCTAAAGTTTAGAAATTAAAAACAAACTTTAATAAATTTTACACTATATTAAACTTATAAAAACTTATACTAATATTAAAATAAACTTACAATGACAAAATATAGCATAAAAACATTGATAATTTAGTAATTAAATTCTTGTTTAATAACTTGTTATTATTTACAAGTTAGTAAAACAATTTTTTTTTACATTAATATGTTAGTAATATATACGTGTATAATTGGTGAAATAAATTACTTGTTGGGATTATATATAAAAAATGAACATAAAAAAGGAATAAAAAAATATACACGGAATATAGGGTAAAGTTTGGAGTAAATAAGTTCGACTAAGTTTTGTAAGAGATATGAAGTTACTTTATTTTGAAGGTAGAGCAACTCTAAGATAGAGTAATGAATTGGAAATGGCCTAAGTTCAAAGGTAGTTTTGTGTTAGTTTTAGTTGAGGGAGCAAGGTAAGACAACAAGTATCCTTTGAGGGTTATGAGACACCAATAGTTTTATGAAGTTACTTTATTTTGAAGATAGAGCAACTCTCAAACAGAGTTGTTGGAGGTATGTTGGACTATACTTCCCGAGGAGCTCATCTCGATTTGCCAATCACCCGGCTCGGACAAAGTCATTTTAGGAGTTCAAGCAACTCCTAATTGATCGGCCTCACTTCCCGAGGTGGTCCTAGCATAGCCCTTGACTGCCACTCGAGACGCCGGTCTCTTCAGGAAGGACACGTGCTCTAGTCGGGTCGATATGGCTCAAAGCTGAGTGACACCCTATTCAAACGGTCACGACATGGCTCCATTACAGCCTTTAGATGAGGGTTTGCCCTTCACCTGAGATTGTGATGCATGTCACCCATCATCTTGACACCATTGTATGGTGCATCCGAGTCACAGGCCGGACTCTTTCTACACCCAGTCCATATAAGGTACTATAAATAGGAGTATTAACTTCACCTTCAAGGTAAGTGGACTCTTTCATATTAACCCTTAGCCCTTTTCTTGGCTGAACAGATACTTGACTTGAGCGTTGGAGAGCCCTTGACTGACATCACACTAGTGCCTCCTAACCTCCAAGGTGTTCCCTTTTCTTGCAGGTTCACCCCAGGAAGGCCCGGACAGGCAAGATAGGTAGTCCAACTACCGTGTGCAGCCACATGTGGTGTTGTCGACGGCAAGGCATCGACAAGAGTAATGAATTAGAGATGGCCTAAGTTTAAGGGTAGTTTTATGTCATTTTAAGTTGAAGGAGCAAAGTAAGACAACAACTATCCTTTGAGGGTTATGAAATACTGATAGTACTGAGCATCACACAATTACAAAATATGGGATTTACATAGAGTACACATCTTCTATTAGTTATAATGCTTAACAAAAGTAGTGCTCTCAAGCATTTTTCACTTGAATGGGTCATAACATTCTTCACAAACTGAGCTATGTATTTTGCCCAAAATAAGATATTAAACTTGTCTTTTAATCCTAATTTTGTCCAGTCACTCTAGCATCAGATAGAGCTAATAGTGAGCGTGTTTGAGGACTTAGTTAGAACTATGAGCCAAAATACATGTAAGAGCTTTATGCTATAATATACTTTTGCTTTACACTAGCATGTAAGAACTTTATATTGTAATAATTGAAACTAATAAGTTAGGATGACATTGCCAAACACGCTCATTATTTTTCTTTGATCCTCTAGGGTGTTTACTAAAGTGAGTAAGAACCGTGATTAAAACCAATTTTAGTTAAAAATATTGTAGCATGTGAAAGTTTTATATTATAATAATTTTTTACTGTTTGCTATAACATGCGAGAGTTTTTCACTTTTTAGTTTGCCAAACACCCTATTGCTTTCAAAACTGAGCCAAATATTTTTTCCTCTTCAAAAAAAGTTATTGAATTGCTTTTAAATCATATACGGTGTTTGATAGTTGTAGTCCAAATTACTTTATCAGTTATGAATAGTGTAAAACTCTCACATGTTATAGTAACAATAAAAAACTTGTTATAATATAAAGCTCTTACATGCTACAGTAAAAATAGTTCTCACCAACGGTTCTAACCACCCCATCAAATATCCTAACCCTGTTTGGCAATTGTGTGGTTTCTACCACTTTCTTAGTTATAAACAGTGTAAAGTTCTTATATGCTACAATAACAATAAAAAATTATTACAGTGTAAAACTTTCATATATTACAATAAAAATAATTCTAAGTAACAGTTTTAACCACTTTATTTTTCGGTCAAACGGAGCTATATATATATATATATATATATATATATATATATATTTAGTGACTCTTGGGGGAAAAAAGGAAAATTAAAACGTGATGAGACTTGTGAGACTCGCTAACTACCTCTTTTTGTTTTGTTTCTTTCACGGACAAATAAATATTAAAAATTCATTGAAACGTGGTGAGACCTGTGAGACTCGCTAACTGCCAATCAAAACCCAAATAGTTTTATTCCGAGAAAATAAAAATAAAAAACCCAACTGCTACACAAGGACACGATTCCAGACCAACTCGAGCTCGAAATTTCCAAAATGGCGGAAGTGATTACGGCCGCCGATGCGTCATCGAGCTTCCGATCCACGACATCTCGGCCGTCCATCGTCCCCTCCAACCTCCCTCTCCTCTCCGCCTTCCTCGCCTTCGCTCTCGCCCAGTTCCTCAAGCTCTTCACAACCTGGTACGTAATCGAAATGTTGAACTAGGGTTATTGGAACTTTCTTGGATTATTAATAAACGGATTTTAATTGGAAATTTTTTTACGACTAATTTTGAATTAGATTTCATTTAGAGAGAATATTATTAATTCTGTTAAGCATTATTTAGGTTTTAAATGGCTGTTAGTTTGTGAATCTAAAGTTAATGTTTTGACATATCTGCATTCTATAAAGAGCTGTCATTGTTATTGTTATTGATATTGGTATGTGCAAATTAAATGTGGAATAAATCTTGGATAATTGATCTAATTTAATGTTTTTACCAAGTGATTTGGCTAATGAATTATTGATTTTGTTTTGCCAAATTCTATAAATTGGATATTCAGTTGGAAAATGACAATTTACTTGCAGTGGCCGAGTCAAAATATTTTTTAAGTGGGGATATTAAAAAAATATATAAATTTCAACTATTGAGTGAGAGCATATTGAGAATTTTTCTCATAATACGAGGGCACCATTGATTTTTTTTTTTTTTTTTTTTAAAACTAGGTCTAAAATTTGAAATTTCAAAACTCGAGAGAGGGGCACATTCCCCCACTCGACTATGTGTGGCCCTGTCACTATTTGCTTTTGCCAGCGAAAAATAGGATTATATAGGTAGAAGGTGACATACTCAGATAACCTTGGTTGCTGGTCACGCCACCTGGTGCAAATAAATTAGTCACTTCAAACTTGGCAATGTTGTCATTATCCATAAATTTTGTATACAATTATTTGTGCGGCATTTTACTTGGCTCCATCATCTTTTGGTTAACAAAATTACTTGTTTTTTGTTTCTTATTATCTCTATCTCTGTTACTTGTAATGCTTTGCATAATCTTTTAATGTTGTCTCATAGAAGTGCAGGTACAAGGAGAAGAGATGGGATTCTAGAAGAATGCTCGGGTCAGGAGGAATGCCCTCTTCACATTCTGCAACTGTGACAGCCCTTGCAGCTGCTATTGGCTTCCATGAAGGGACCGGAGGACCAGCGTTTGCCATTGCCGTCGTCATGGCCTGTGTTGTATGTAACTCTTAACCAGGTCTTGTTCATCCATTTGTGTTTGTTGCATGGTTGATTATTTTTTCCTCTTTAGGCGTTCAACTAGAAGTTGCTTGATATGATGCTTTACACTTTCTACCATTTTTTTTCCTCCTTGTTGTGATTGGAGACATTGAACAATGTCAATAGTCCTTTAAGTCATTATCTGATAATCTAAATTTTCTTCTTGTTTGAGTCTAGCATCTGGCTTTGGGTTAAGTTTGTTGGTTCAAGAAAAGAATGTTAGTGGAACTGAGCTAAGTCATGGTGCTTATATGACATCTGAAGACATTCTCATTGTAAAACTGCTTCTGGTTATAATTCTACTATGTTAGTATTGTATCTTAATGCTACTCAAATTGTCCATTCTGTTTTCCCATGATAATCCAACTTGATTGGGAATTTAAACCTCAGGTAGCATTCCTGCATGTGCTGGTTTTGCTTTTCGGTATGAAGTTTCTTATTTGTATTATCTTACCATCTCTTATTTTCGTTCCCACGTTAGTGCCTAACTTGTCCTCGAATTCAAATGATATTAGACTGCGCATCTTTCTAACTTTTTTTTTCCTTGCAGGTAATGTACGATGCTTCTGGTGTAAGACTCCATGCAGGCCGCCAAGCTGAAGTAAGTATCTTTCTTGCTTTTGGAACTACTCCTACTTCATATAGATTTTCACGTTTTTAGATCTATTGACGAGTTTGTTGAATGGACTTGGGAATCCTAAGCATTTGTTGACAGAGCTCCAGCTCCTTTTCTCTTCTTGTATTTAAGGCATTTTGGTTGCTTTAGTTGAACTGTTGGTTACTGTTTCTTAGCTTTTCTTTTCCTTTTCTTGAGTACCATGTGACAAAATTTGTTCTCTGACATTTTTCAAGATGTTTGTTTCTGCTTAAGAGATGTTCCCATATGTTTCGACTAATCAGATATGCTACGTTGCTTATTGCAGTTGTTGAATCAGATAGTATGCGAGCTACCTCCAGAACATCCCGTCTCTAATTGTAGACCTCTACGAGATTCTCTTGGTCACACTCCATTGCAGGTTTGTAAAAGTTCCTGTTTTATTCTTGAAAGATTGTATCGGTGGTTCTTTACATCTTCTTGGTGGGTGTCTGTTTGATCTAGTTTTTATCTGTTGCAGGTTGTTGCTGGTGGTATTTTGGGATGTATGGTAGCTTTCCTAATGAAGAGTTCTGGTTAGCATATGGGACAACGAGTGTGATAGGTGCAAATATGGCTAATTTTTTCACCTTTAATGCCTAATGGTGAATGGTGCTTCGCTTCATAAACTGTTCAAGAATTTGTAAAAATCTTGAGTGAGGAGATGAAGCTTAGTTTTGAATGACACTTAAAAAAAAAAAAAAAAGCAGATGTGAATGTGGTCATTTTGATGTAGTTGATGTCAAGTAAAATGTATAAAATAATTCTCTACAATTGGGACATTTTTTTTGAATTTAGGGTGTGGTTTCAAACTTCCTTTTGGTAGAATTATGTGTGGATTTATCATTAAGCTATGCGTAGAATTTGGATATTAACTTCACGCTAATCTCTTGTTATCCTCTCTTCCGATAACTTTAGATGAATCATCAACCAATATAGAATAGGATGGGACGAGACTTGGGTTTGCTTAGTACGCGGATTTAAAATAATATGGTTTTAAACTTTTTTGTTTGAATCGGTAGTTTTGAATCGATAAGATCTAAACGATGGTTTTGAACCAATGTGGTTTAAACGATCGTTTTTTGGACTAGTATTTAGAAACCAAAGATATACAAACATCACATCAGAAAATTGGTATTTAAAAAACTATAGTTTACCAAAAAAAATGAGAATATGAAGAGTTTTTACCATAGAAAATAGTTCAAAACGCTTAAAACTTATGGGGTGGGGGGGAAGGGTTTTTATTATAAAAATATGTTCAAAATGCTTAAAACTTATGAGGGGTCAAGTATTCAAAATTGACAGTTTAGTCTATTTCAGATGACATTTATCATTTTAAATGATTAGTTTATTGTGCTTATCAAACACCTGTTCCTATGGCCTATAGGTTCAAAACCACTAAAAAAACTTTTTAAACATGTATATCAAAAGATGCATTAGATTTTGGAAAGCTGCAATTTCAGTCCCTCTTTATTTTGTTTGCCCAAAAAAAAAAAAAAAAAAAAACCCTTCACCCGAATCCGTTGATTATTATTCTCCTCTGCACTCCCACTTATACATGGCGTATAAGGTAATGCTGTCAACCAGAAAGTTATGACCTTAATTTGAAAACCCTTTGACTTGACTATCAAAATATCCGATTTGTTTATAATTAACATGATAATCAAATTCAAGGAAGTAAAATAAATGTAAAAATATCCAATGTCGCGTTCTAACCTAATTTTCAAGAACGTTGCAGTTATCCCTTTGTTATACAAATCATGTTTAAAACCTCCCAAAGCATTGTTTTAAACACAATTAACAAAATTTGAATCAAATTGGTTTGAACCAAAATTTAACTGTGGTTCGAACTGCGGTGCCAAACAAGCTAGTATAGCTGAAATTTGAGCTAGCTGAAATTTTACGTTGAACAAACTTTTCTGTTTAACAACTGAACTTCCTTTAAAACTACCCTTTTAAAGACATCTACTTCTTAAATTTACCAACTGCTTGTGTTTTGAAAGGAAGGTATTGCTAAAGCAAACTAAACTAGAAATGCCTATCTTTTCCCTGCAGGCTCCAAATTCATTTCCTGAAGGTTTAGCAAGAGATCATCAGAGTTGAGGTAGACTTTGTTGGCTGAGTGGGAGATCGTTCGCGCTTTAACTCTCGCAGCTTCTATCTTCCTTAGGGTGATGAAGGCGGGGTTTTTGGCAATGGCTTGACCAATCAGCTGGGCACTTGTGGCCTCACCCTAGTAAGTAGAATCAAGTACAATAATTCAGAGGGAAAAAAATTGCTCAAACTTAATGAAGGAAATTTAAGAGAACTTGGCACTTCCTTCTAATCTTTCTTACCTGAGCTCTAATAATGGCACTTTTTTTTGTCTTGTTCAGCCTTTTCCACAACAAACTTAGCCCTCTCAGCTTCCTGTGCAGTCACCTGTTTGGCCTCAATTGCGTTCTTGAACTCCTCGCTGAATGTTAGACCAAGAATGGACACATCGTCCAGTGCAATGTTGAAATTGGCTGCTCTCTCAGTCAAGATCCTCCGTATTTCCCGGCTCACAACCTAGAATGTGCAGAGAATAAAGCGTTGATCTTAGTGACATACGAGTTTTAGGACACATTTATGGTGTATATAGGAAGAAAAATTGTAACAAAAAGAATGTGCACGGATCCTTATAAATTCTAATAAGGAGTATTGCTGCACATTACTCGGAAAAAATGGAAAATCTGTCACAAAAAAAAAAAAAGAAGAAAAAACTGTCTATGCCGAAATATTATAAGACATTATTCTAGTAAGCCACAAAACACCTTCAAGTTCAGCTTAGCCATCATTTGCATTTAAAGATTCACAAGACAATAGACGTCACAAGTAATTACACCTCTCTGAGTATGGAGCTGGCTGGCATTATATTTTGCAACCACTGCTCTCAGAGTTTCCTCCACAATTGAAGGCATGACCCTGTCATTATAATCCTCACCAACTGTTCGGTAGATGGTGGCTAGCTGGTTTGGCACTGGACGGGTCAGAACTCGGAGCACTATCGACACCTTTACAGAAAATCTAAGATCAAAACTAAAAAGTCAAAACTACAACAACAATAATACAGTGCAAAAAGAGCATTGCCTCTAGAAAAGAAGATGAAACTTTAACAATTTTTCTTGTTGTGTGCGAGTAAATTTTGCACTACCTATCAAACAAGAGAATATTTTCTTCTTGCACAATCAAATTACTTTGAAATTCTTATTTGTTAATTGACCAGTTTCTTAGAAAGGAGAAGTAATAATGCAAGTAATATACCCCTTGGAGATCACGGCTGCCGGTAATACTGTGCATAGTATACGGCCGTGTGCGAACATCATAGATGATTGCTCTCTCAAACCATGGAATTTTGAAGTGAGTTCCTTCAGGATAGATCTGAACAAACAAAAATTAAGTGCAGCATTTGAATAAGATAAAACAATATGGTACAAATGATCACAAGGAAAGACATACAAAGAAAAGTAAAATATAGTTAACAACAAGCAAAATCTTTTAAACAACTTCTCCTCTAGAAGAACTTTGGGGGATCTAACTATTCACCTTGTCTTAGATACCGAAAACGCGATTAAAGACAATAGCTCGATGACCTTTGAACAAACTGTTTGAAGCTGCATAGAGACCAAGCCCACCAATAATGCCCACCTTAAGCCATGCAGCAGCTGCATTCTCACCAGGACCTTTTGAGGTGAGGCTGCGGAAATCCATGTTTCTCAATGCTGACAAGAAGTAAAGAAAACACCCTAGTCAAAAGAACAAATACAATTACTTTACTATGTTGCAATCGTGGAGACAAACAATGATCTTCTTGAGATTGAAATAGTCTTAAAATGGTCAAGAAAGGTATATTATAGGTCTTTTGTTTGGTTCACAATTGAAACCATACATCAAACCTTGTTTTACTATAGTATTTTCTTACACACAAATTTAAATTGCTGTTCAAATCTATGAACTAAACAAGACTAAAGGTTGTTGAAAGCAAAGTTTCAAAAATAACTCCTCACCCAAAAATAATAATAATAATAAAAAAGGCAAAGTGTAGGGTAAAATTTAACAGAAAATTATTCAACTGAAAAGTTAACAAATTTCAGTTCCCATTTTACTCAAATTCATTCATGTTAAACGTCTCAATATCAATAATATAGTGCTTTTCTATGATCTAACACCAGACTACCCCATTTGGCTTTCGTCTGTCTTTTGCGGCGGGCGGGCATGGTTTAATCATACAAGACTACCCCAGCTTAGATGATCTCAGAATCTGTCTTACTTCCTGTGAAAACATAGAAAGCTCACTAGGATAGGCTTATTGTAATCAAGTTGCAGGAAAATTTTGGGGGAAAAGAAAAATGCAAGTTAGAAGGTATTTGCTATTCCATTATGCCAAGTTGCCCTTGATGGGGCTATCAAGTTGGGGTTAATCGGAAAACTAACCTGTTGTATTTTGTCATGCTTTCTTGCATTTTTGCTTGATATCTAATCCCATTGTTGAAGATGTTTTGTGAACTTTGCTAAGGCAATTCTAGGCTCCAAACGATGTGCCTTTTGTTAGTATATACCGTGAATACGTGATGATAATATAATCCATTTTATATATTTGTATATATAAATATGCATCTACTTGCTTGACATAATTTTTTTCCCCTGACCCACTTTTGGCTTGCTAGAACTCTCTCTCTTTTCGTTCTTGCTTTGCATCATTTTGGCCAATTATATACTTTGATGATTTGTACGAGATGGATTTCTTGAGGAACAAGCAATGCCAAGTTTTCTCTACCAAAAAAGAGGATTCATATTTCTCAGCTGCATCTCAATGTAAGTATCTCTAAGACTCTAATTTCGACACTTATTGTTTGTTACCTGAGAGAATGGCATCTTCTTATAATCATGTAAAGCAATAGAGATGAAACTGCATTATCTTCCAAGGTCTACAAAACAATATACGATGACAATTGAAGTTTATCTATTGAAGTTTTCCTCTAAGGCTTATGTTGATAATTGGCCCTTTAGTTCTATTAAAGGACAAGGGAATACACGTGAAAAGATTATAATTTATGATACAATGCATGGTGAAACATTGCTTTTTCTAAGATTTCCATTTGAAGCGTCAGCTGTCTAATGTGAAAAAAAAAAGTGAATCCTCTAATCTTAGACAGCATGTGGGAAACATATCCAAGATAAATGAGCAAAAAAGGCTGTTTAAATGGGAAAATGAGGGAATAATTCTCTCCTCATGGGTAAAGAGTTGCTTTGGTTGTGTTTGTCTATATCATTGGAAGATTTCTGACGTGGGTCCCAGAGTTTGTTGGTCTCTAAATTATGCTTGACCTCATTAGCCGTTAAAATGCTGTGAATCACTAATATAAGGTTATCTTATGTACTTTATAAGACAAGAGACAAATATAGATAAGGCTTTTGACAAATTGTGGATAAAATCAGCCAGAGATAGGCAAAAAGAATGCCTCTATATATATATACACGTTGGTCATGGCTAATAGTGGGGCAACTTGGAAAGTTAAAAAAAAAATAGAATAGTGTATACGTTTCATTTTTTTTTAAGGGAAAATAAGGGAAATATGAGATTTTTGTGACTTTTTAAAGCAAATTTCAGATTTTAAAAATATTTGTAGTAGATGTTAGATTTACAATGTGAAGAAAGTTACTATGTAAACAAGGAGGTAAATATATTATTTACATCATAAATCTATTTATTGTGTAAAATTATAATCAAAGAGGTAGATAAGTTATTTATATCATAAATTTGACGTTATTATAAATATTAAAAATTTTACATTTACTAAAATTAGTTTCAAAAAGTAACATTTTATATAATTTTAGTTTTTTTAATCCACTTTTGGAGAGCCTTTTATTTTTAAATTTCCCTAGACGGTAAAAAAAAAAAAGGTTGGAAACGCGAAGTAAAGAGGGTCATGAGGGTAAGAAACACGAGCGAATACCTTCATGTTTGATGCCAAGGGAAGCTGAGATCAATAAGACTTATATTGACCTTTAATTAATTAATCTATTTTTTGCGAAACGAGGTTTTGAGCAACGTGGGCCAATCTATTCACAATCTTGGGCGAATATTTAGGCCCAATTATTTCTACCGACAAAGGTCAAGTGGCCTAGTGGGAGCGTGGTGGGGCCCTGTGAGCCACACTCGCACTAGAGCAAGTGGGACAATTGGAATAGGCGTCCCTCCCTGAAAGGATTCTCAAGGGGTCCAAAATCAAAGATCCCAAGGGCTAAGGGCCTTATTTTTAGGCTACACGTCAGACTAAGCTATGTGGGACCCAATATCAAGTCTATAAACGCACGTTGAAGCCAAAAATCAAGTCAAGCTTTCAAATCAAAATCATTTTTGATTTTTTCAGAGGAAAATAATAAAAAGCGAAACGATGAGCCAAAAGGAAAAAGTGATTCCACCGACCTTATCAAGCATTGTCCAATTATTTTCAGGTCTCTTGCCCATTGGCATGTTCACTTTGTCCCTATTCCTCTCCTGGTTTTGCTCCTTTTTTTTTTTTGTTTGCTCTGTGGTTTTGTTACATTTAACCACTGTTAATCCTATTTATCCTAACGGGCAAAGCATCCTCATAAATGGTTAGCAATTCTATGGTCAGTTTTTTTTTTTTTAAGAAAATATGTCTTGGCTTGGCTAGAATCAGTTGGAACATATGTTTCAAGTTTAAGAACTGTAATATGTAAGAGTTTTATACTGTAGCAACTTTTTTGCTTTTTACTATAGCCGCTGATAGCTTACAATGTTCACAGTTGTAACTAATAGGTTGAAACTAATGTTTCAAATACCCTATTAAACTCATGCAGTGTAAAGCTTTCACATGCTACAGTTACCGTATTAAACTCATGCAGTGTCAAGTTTTCATATACTATAATGTAAAATAAAGATACACTACAATGTAAAGTTCTCACATGTTTGAGTTTAAATTCATGAGTTTGAACTCATTTGTCAAACACCGTCATAGACCAATATAATATAATTTGCAATACATTTAGAAGTTATGGACCAACAAGTTATTTCAACCATGCAAGTTTAATTTATTAGCTAAGCCAAGGGCAATCCGAGTTAAATCATTTGTATAATTGCCTATGTATTGCTAGAAGAGTAACTAGTTTGATGAACCGTAACCACAGTTAAAAAGTAAAAGATGTTATGACCTTTTTTACCCGTAATAATGTTAATGTTGTGACTAATACTAATGTAGATGCCCTTTATTAATTAATATATATAATAATGTTAATTGTTAATGTTGTGACTATTGCTAGTGTAGATCTGAAGTGGAATATGGTACGATAAAGGTTATGTGGTACCCAAAATATGTATCTTTTAAGTTATCTGAAATCAGATATATTTATTTTATCTGCATTTTGCTCTTTAAAATATTCGCATATTCTAATTACAAGGTCATGACTTGTCAACAATAAAGCCAAGATATACACTATAACATACAAGAAACTTTGATCAATATAATGGTACTATTTTATTTTTTTTCTTTTTTTAATTTTATTTCAATGCTTGTCCCGTTGTGTGAAAATTCATTCCCATGCAGCCATCCTCCTAACATGCGCAACAACTTTCATAATGTCACTTCTCTCTCCCTCCCTCCTTCCCTCTCCCTCTCTCTCTCCCTCTCTTCCTTATAAATATGTCCCACACATCTCTACTTGTTCTTTGCTACATTAATTCCTAGTCCTTTCTCATTCTTTTTTTTGATTTCCTCTCTCCTTTTCCTTGTTATATCCCAGCAAGCTTTCGTCAACACAATTTTCCACAATGAATAAGTTCAAGAAATCACAAGTTTTCATGCTTTCTCTCCTAACAATTCTTCTCATTATTGCACCTCTTTTATCGTCATCTCTAAGGCAAACTTATATCTACTTCATCACCAATCTCCTTATTATAGCCCTAGGAGCAGAAGCTGGCCTTCTCTCATTCTTTTCCAAGCCTAATACTAATTTAGATGACAAAAAGAACACTTCTTTTGTACCCCAAAAGCCTGGATCAGCCTCAGAAGCCTCTCCTGACAAAAGGGTTCTTGCCAATGGAAGTGAAGAAAAGGTGGGTCCCCATGACTTTTCTCAGAAAATGTCTAATAATAACATTTTTCATAAGGTTAATATTGTTGAGAAATCTTTGTCTGAGAACAAGGTTGTTGGAAGTGTCAAGGCTGAGAAAGTGAAGAAATGTCCTTCCGAGCCTAGCCTTTTCTTCATAGGAGGTGGTGATAATGAAGGAGACTTTGATGATCAATTAGAGTATCATGAAGATGATGATGAAGAAGAAGTTGGGGAAATTAGCGGGCAAGAATTGTTTGCAAAAGCTGAGGCATTTATAGGGAACTTCTACATGCAGTTGAAGATGCAGAGAGAGGATTCATGGAAGAGGATTCATGGTTTTTATCAGAGAGCCTTCTAATTAGAACTAGTTATTATTGCTATTAATTTGCCACTTAATTTTAGGATTTTATCATTTGTCTTGGGATATTTTGGTTAGAGAACCATTTCATTAATCTATTTAAGGTTATTTTGTTAAAATATAATTGGGTTGTACAGTTGTTATTGCATGATCAAGTTAAAGCCTGCATGTTTTCCTGATTTAATAGTCTAGTCAGGGCACAATCTATATGCACACAAAGTTTGACACAGTCACAGTGTCATAGATTGAGACTTGATGTTTATAGGCTTTGTCGTTTGGAAATATTATCATATGTTTTATAAATCTATGAAAAAAATATAATATATAATGGCTTTCTCCTTTTATGTGGTGTTAGATCAGAAATATAATCTCAACCACTTTTGCATATTCTTGAGTGAAATACTTCTTTTGGATATTGATGGTAAGAAATGCTATACCGAGTATAGCTAAAAAAAACCACCAAAGTTGTAGTCTAGTAGCATTCCACTTTCTCCCAAGTAGTTTGATAGATGAGAGGTTTTAAGCTTGAGTCTCGTGAGAAGCGCTTGAGACTATTTTACAAGTTACCGGTTAAAGTATTTATAAGACCTTAATAGGTTAAGGTAACGCGTTTCATCTGATTTAATATAGATATTTCTTAGAGTGTGATGACTTCTATAACTTTCTAGACATGTTAATACTACACATAAAGAAAAATTAACAATTTGTTTTAAAGTTCAAGTGTAATGCAATATTCAATTTATCAGTCCCAGAAATTATAAAATTTCCATTTTTATGGCCAATCCCTTTAAAATCGGCCCCTTTGACATATTTTAGGTGCTTGTTAATTTCGTAGATTTTGATAAAAATGAAAGGTTTATTCTGGCTAATTAGTTTCCTCCAAGCTTGCTAGTCGTTGTTATTTTAGCTGAGAGTCTTAATTTTATTTAAAGACAACACTTTTAATTTTGATCAAATCTGTATTCAGAGAAGAATTTTGTAATTTTTGTTTTCCCAAGTTCTAAGTGACATGTAAATGAACAGGACTAGTGCAGCCTCTCAAGCACATGCGGGCGACATGTCAACTTCACTTGAAACGTCTATCTGGGCAATGTCTTACTTGGTCGGATAAAAAGTCATAATTTGAAGAAACATATCATATGTGTGTTGTGGTCCCCTTACAATTCATTTACAAAAGTAAAGTTTCACCTAAGGTGTGAAAAAAATACCCTTTCAATAGGATTTTATTTTGAACAGTCAAAATATTGTATTCTTTCTTATTATGATGGCCGATTTGATTGGTAGACTAAGAAACTCTTTGCAAGACGTTTGGTGTAAAGGTTCATGCAGTTGAAACTGGTATTTAGTTGAATAATAACTGAGGCGTTTAAATCATAGAAGCAGTTTTAAAACGTTTTAAACCTTCCTCAAAATCCAAACTTTACCCCCTTAAGTTACACGGTTCGAATCATTTTCTACGGTAAAAGCCATTTTCATTCTCGTTTTACTTGCATAAATCATGTTTTTTTAAACATCAGTTCTCATTTTAAACCTTTACGTTTCAAATGCCAAATTAAAACCACAGTTTAAACCACAAAATTTAGAACCAGCAGTTAAAACTATAAAGTTCTAAACCACATCATTTCACACCTACGCACCAAACGAACCATTGAACTCCTAGAATTCTAATAATCTGGATAAGTATTTGGCATTCCTCAAAATAAAAATCAGTCAAATCTTTTGAATCAACAAAATACCCATTTTAAGAGTCCCTCGTCTCCCCCACCCCCCTCCCACAAAAAAAAAAAAAAATCTCAATTCACTTTGCTACAGTAATATCCCAAATTCTCTTCCCTATATTTATGGAAAGAAATTGTAACTTCTTCATTTGATATCAGAATGAGACGGTTCTTCTTTCATTGCGTTCCTAATGAAGAGAGGAATAAATCAAAATCTATATTGTATTTTTTTGATATCATATTCTTTTATTTTTTGTTAGATTTGTTAATAAATCAAAAGCCTTTTCCATTATCTAACCAAACATAAATTTCAATTTTATTCCCCTTTCCGATTAACGCTTAAATGCATACACAAACGTTAATTCAAATCACCTAATTCAAATTACATAACTCAAATTCAAAGAATCCAAATCAACACAATTTAAATTTGTCTACTAAACGGACACGTCTACGTAATTTTAACCAAATTTAACATTCCAAAACAAAATAATTTCACCATAGATAAGGTAGTGAAAGAAGGTGATAACCTCTCAATTACTTGCCTCATTGACCATATCAAGAGTGGTTGGGAACCAAGTTTTAACACCAAAGTTGTAACTATTACAATTTAAAACTCTCATATGATAAAATGTAAAATAAAAGTATATTGCAGTGAAAGTCTTTCATATGCTACGGTATTTAAGTTTTCTCTTGATTCTCAAACATTGTTAATATCAATATCAAAACAGCAAATTAAACTCTTTAACTTGGTGCATTTAGGAAGCCAATTTAAAATTCTAATAAATTTCTTGCGTCACAAAAGCAACATCAATAATCGTGCACAAATATTGTTCTCTGGTCCAAACTGCCAAAAGATAAAAGCACTTGAGATTATGGATTTAAAGAATTGATAGAATCAAATAGAGTGTGACATCAACTATATTGCCCCACTCACATGCCATGGCTAATTTTTATGGCGGAAAGATATCCTGAATCAGCAACTGTAAATGTATAATTCTTTTCATCCTTTTGTTTGAGAATAACCCCAAAATTGCCTAGTCATTATAATCTATATATAAATAAAATAAATATGTGTGTGTGTATATATATATATATATCTCACTTTTTCTGTTTCTTTGGCTAGTTTATGAACACGCAGGTTAGATTTCTTGGAAAGAGAAAAGGAATTTTGTAACTCATTTGTTGAAGAATATTGTCTTGTGGTAGAATCATAATTGGTGACAACAAAAACCATATTATATTTTTTAAATAAAAAGATAAAAAGCTTATTCTCTTCTCACAAAAGTTTGATAGCAACATGGAATTTAGCAAGGATATCTAGCTCTGACTACTGTGTTATATACTTGTCTTAGGAAAAATGGAAAAAATAAAATAAAAAGAAAGAAAAAAGGAAAAAAAAAATTACCTGGAATGATCTTTGCATTACAAGTTCTCCAAAATTATAATCTTTTTCAAAACTTCCTTTTTTCTTATGAAGTTTGATCCACGTTTTCACCTTTTGTTTTCTTTTACTATAAATTGTGTGGTGGGAAGGAATAGCAATACATTTCTTCCTTTTCTTTCAAATTTGAAATTCCTATCTTATCCCCTTTTGTAGCTGCTAACCTTGAAAGGGGTCCACATTTTTTTTTTTTTGAAAAGGGTCCACATATTGCTTGCCAAAAGATCCTTATCTTCAATTTCATGCATGGTTTGTTGATTCACACTCATAATCTTACTATTGCCATCTTTTATTGACAATTCAAATTCTGTCAAAAAAATCTCAAACATTAAACATCATTTTATTTTCCATGTCTTTAGAATTTACCCATAAAGGAAATCCATTAAGAACTTAGAATATTTGGAAAATCAAAGCTTCTACAAAATGCACGCCCAAACAAAAATTGAACTAAGACAGCCTTAGCTGAATCTTAGATTGGATTATATGAACCTCTTTTCTTTTTTTTTTTCTTTTTTTTTGAGTTTCCCTCAAAATTTAACAAAATATTGCATCCTAACATAAACGATTTATTTTTAAATAGCCATATCCTTGTATGATTGACCCAAGTAAACGACGAAGGTTCTTAGAGAGTGACATCCTTCTAATAGCTTTTGGAAGTTTCAAAAGATAAGAATAGGAGTAATTTGATTATTAGCAGTAAATATTTTGTATTGCTTTGCAAGTTACATCTAGTAAGTCGTTTACAATACTATTTAGTGCATCATCTTTTGAGCTTGGTACATTGATTTTTTATATGAATCAAGAGAAAAAGTGTAGTTGGGGTCATTGTGAGAACTTCAATTATATGAGAAGTATTGAAAAAGGTCGTTCTCTATGCCAAGTACCTAGGTAGGATTTATTTGATAAAGTAATTTGGCCACCCTAGATCTAGGGGATTGATTGGCCCACCTCCATGAGTTTCAAACCAACAACCCAAATGGACCATAAATTTCACGTGCATGCTTACGCACAAAACCTTCAAAACACAGGGACGCAAAATTCAATAAACAATCAAGTTAAAAAAAATCAACAAGCAGAAAAAAAATTGAGAGGAACAAAAACAAATATGGCCACACGAGGGGTAAAATGAGAAACAATGTCAGATTCATGTGAAGTTGTAACACTCAGAAAATTTAACTAGGCATAATTAATGTTTAAATAGTAGATTAGTATGCTTTGATGTGAATTGGAACTTAATTTAAGTATTTTATGGTAATTTAAATTTATCCTATTTTTAATTATTTCTATATGTTATTTTGAAATTTGAAGCAAAACAATTTACCAAATACGCGATATGTCCTAATTACAAAACTATGTGCTAGAACCTAGTTTTGCTCTACAAAACCACCCCTCACCCATCTATTTATCTCCCTCCCTCACTCTCTCTCAGACACACTATCTCTCTTCCCTCTCCCCCACGCTGCCCTCTCTCCCTCTCTCTTTGATTTCAAAATTTTGAGTTTAAGCTTCAAATCTTAGTTGGATTGGTAGCTTAGAAGCGTGATTGGACTTCCACAAAACCGTTTTAAAGCTTCAATTCAAGGTTAATTTCTTTGTTTTTTAAATTTCAAACTTTTGTTCTAAATTTCTCAATTTCTTTAAAATGTGTAATCTGAGTTTCTTGAGCTTAGAAAACCCTTAATCTAAGTTAGTAAACTCGATTCATCTAGAATCTAGGCTTGATTGAGCAAGATTTGTATTAAATCAAGTTTTTCCTCTTTTTTCTCATTTTTGGATTTCTTTGAAATTTCTATTAAAATCTTGCTTAAAGTTGTTTAAAAGTGTTCTATTATGTTTATTTATCATTTATGATCATTATATATGCTTTGGGACTTGAAAAACAGGTTTAGAATTGATTTTTGGGCTTGATGAGGCCGAGAATCTAAGTCTCGGACCTCCTACATTTTTCGAATTCATTAGGCTGAACTCAATGTTTGGTAGGCCGGATTCATAGGTTCGACAGGCCGGATTCATTTGGTTGGCAGGCCGAACTTGGGTCAATTTGGCAGGTTGGTCTTAGCTAGTCGATAGGCTGAACTGTGGAGTCCAGTAGGCCAGACTAAGGTTTCCAGTACATGGCAAGGCTAGTGGTAAAAGAATTCTAACATAAGAAAGGTTTAGACTACACAAAAATTGTCTCTCCATGTCACAACCCGTCTTTTTGGGCAGTGATACAACTCTTTCTTACTTACTTTAAAGCATAAATTTAGGAATTTTTTTTTGAAACTGAAATAAATAATTTACTTGCAATAATTTTGGTAACTCCCAAAATACGTTCACGCACTTATATTTACATAATTATTCTTACTTTTACAACATTTTTCTGTTCAAACATTTCATTTCAAAATAACTTAAAATATACACAGCGTAAATATTCAGTAGCAGACTCCATACCCGATCTGCACACATCGTCTATCCATCAGCTCATCATTGAGATTTATTCTGACCTTTTTGTCAGAATACCTACAGCATGAAATACTTAATGAGCTAACGCCCAGTGAGTTTCATAAATCCCACATGGACATTCAAATGAATGCATGATTCAATTATGCTTTCTTATAAACTTTCCTTATCTTGATCATTTCTTATCTTTAACTAGGGCCTAAGTGTTCGTACCATTGTGCAATTTTATTGAGGTCTACATAACACCGTGATCATAGTTTATCCTTTAATCTCCTATTGATTCGGGAGTCGGTACGACACTCTTCTTAATTGCTGGTGACATATTTACCAATCCATTTATTATAGTTGACATACCATGCATGGAGTGATAATCACATGTTATTCATGATACATAACTTCATATGCATAGCATAGTACATATAAGTACCTACTTTATTTACACAAAGGTATTTATCATTGTACGCACACGCACATAAGATATTGTACATAACAATACATAACATGTTATACACTCAGGTATTTCAATCGTATACTCACAGGCATCCATACAATACCTCTAGGTGTTCATTTCATAACAAACACATAAGTTTACACCGTAATATATACTCTGGTGTACATATGCTCACATTCTATACCTATATTTTCATATTGTAGGTGGGAAGGGTACTTACTTGTTTTTGAACACCGTAAAATCAACTTCGGTCTTTTTTCTCCTAGACTTTTAGGATCCTGTTGGCCAATTGTAAAACTATTAGCCAATTCTAATACGTTTCGTTACAAAATGTTCGCTACTTAATTAGTCAAGTTGTATAACTATACATAACCCTAAAAATCACTGGTTTCCTTATTTCTATCTAATTCTACCCTATTATCACTTATGAAGGGCGAGAATCTTTCTAATCATTTTTTTTTCTTATTTGAGACTTTTCGGAGCAATTCGAGTTATTCGGGTAAAAATAACGATTTTGTCCTCCGTGACCCTACTGACCTATCTGAGCTTGATTCATTATTTTAACAAAAATAGCCACATATTAACTTTAAAATAATGTCCTAGTGGCTCGTATCAATTTATTTCACACTTGTGCCTCCTTTTTATAAAACTTTACAATTAAGCCCCTAAATTAAAAATTTTGACAATTTTGCCCCTGGGGCTAAAATTTTTCTCTTTAAACAAAAATTTCCTATTTTTCATAAGAAATATTTTTACTTAAATTATCATACCTTAAATCATTTTAAAAAATGACGTTTTTCCGTTTTAACACTTTTTCACTTTTAACAAATTCTTCAAAAATAAAAAAAATTACAAACGGTTGAGTTTTTTGACTAACCGTTGACATTTTTTGACAGTTTCATCGAGATCTACAACTTTTATGTTTTAACTTTTCTCAAAATCTTACTGTACAGGGGTGTTTTCAACCATTTTCTAATTCTATCGAGAAAGAACTTTTTCTTTCAATTTAGTTCCTAGGGCGTTTTTGTAAAAATCCATTCCAAAATTGTAAATCTACCCCTGCAGAAACCATTTTATGCCTTAATCAAATCATCCTCATGCTCAAACCTTATTTTTGCAAAGACTAACTTCAAATTTACAAAACTATAATTTTTAGCAAAAACTATCATTTCGCACTATAAACCAAAATTTCACAACTTAAACATGCCATTCATCACATTTACATGAAATTTCATCAAATATAAGCTCAAGAACTCACATGGGCTTAAGAGAATAAAAATCAAAACAAAATTCACAAAATTTTGAAACTTTAAAACCCAAAACTTACTAAAATAACACCCTTTTGGTTTCTAGACTTCAAAATCCCTTTGAACTCCTCCTTAGCTCCCTTTTCATGCAAAAATACCTTGGGTTAATTTCCCCTTTTACCCATGAAAAATCCCTTGAAAACTTGTTAAAAAGTTTGGGATTTTACCTTAAATCATGTGAAAATCCTTGAACTTGTTTCTAAAACTTGTTTTGGGGCTATTTTTACAAAGTGTAAGGTTGAGAAATTTTTTTGAAAGGTCTAGCAATGGCTGTCAAACTTGGGAGAAGAAGAAAGAAATGAAAAATTTGTGATAAGTTTGCCATAAATGCATCCTTATCTCTTTTGGTGACTCATGGTAACCCATGAGTATACCCCTAGGTGGAAACATGCTATTGGGCCACTCTTCATGACATGTGGCGCATTAAGAAATCAAGGAGTGTCCACTTTGTGGGGCCCAAAATTTGCACAATGTAATTTTTTGTCATGCAGTATTTTTCTTGTACTGCCGTGGCCAAGTCAGTGTACTTTATATCCTTAGACTGTATAAAAATATTTAACTTACTTTTCGTTCACTTTTGGAGGCCAAACATGACATTTTCTGTATTTGTGTTTTTATTTAGCAGTGTTCTTATACTACTTTAGCCTCTTTTTTACCCCTGAATAGGGTTTGGACAACCTCTATGTCCCATTTGCATTCCAGTCATCCAATCATTTATATCACAATTTCACAATTAATCGTGATATAAAATTCATTTTATAGATATTATTTACAAATTTTTAAGTAATTAAACTCATAAAATCGGTATTTTACTATATCCAACATTACATCATATTCATCGTAAAATTTGCAATCAATTCCGTTTATTCATACCTTATCGTAATTTTTACAAAAATTACAGCTTTTACAAAAATTTACATTTTTTAAAAATAAATTCATTAATTAAACCCAATTAAATATTAGGTTTTATTAATGAAGTTTTCCCGATCATTACACTGTAGTGGTGAAATTGACCACAAGTATAACGGTACTTGGATTAGTGGTACAAGAAGACTTGTACTTGGAGCAGTTAGATGTTAAAACTACCTTTCTTCATGACAATTTTGGAGGAAGAAATCTACATGATGTAGTTATGGGGATTTGAAGGCCATGGAAAAGAGAAAATGGTGTGCAAACTTCAAAAGAGCTTGCATGGGCAAGAAGTTAATAGTTTTATATCTAGTAATGGTTTCCTGAGATGCCAGGCAGATCATTATTGCTATGCAAAAAACTTTGGCGACTCCTAAATCATTTTATTTCTATATGTTGATGATATACTGATTATAAGAGCTAACAAATAGGAGATTGATAAGTTCAAAAAAGAATTGTCTAAAGAGTTGGCAATCAATAATTTGGGTACTACAAAACAAATGGATTACTAGGAACAGTGACATCTTGAAGCTATCATGTGAGGACTATGTGAAGAAGGCAATAAGCAAGTTCAACATGGGTGAAACGAAACCAATAAATAAACTTTTGGCTAGTTACTTCAAGCTATCCAAAGAACAGTCACCTTCTATAAAGCAGGAGTAAACTCATATGGCTAAGGTGCCTTATGCAACACGACCAGTAGTTTTATGTATGCCATGGTATATTCCAGACTAGATATTATACATGTAGTGGGAGTTGTGAACATGTACATCAACAATCTAAGTAAGCATCATTGGAAGGTAGTGAAGTGGATTCACATGCATTTGAGAGATACTACAGATTTAGCTTTATGTTTTAAGAAGTCAAACTTGGGATTACAGTGTTATATGGATGCTAATATGATTAGAGATATTGACGGTAGAAACAGTACCACTGGGTATGTCTATACATTTGGTGGTAAGGTAGTTGGTTAGGTTTCGAAGTTACAAAATATTGTTGTTCTCTTCACTACTGAAGCAGAGTATATTGTTGTGAAGGAAGTAATCAAGCAAAGAAACGTTGTAGTTGTAGCCTTTCTTAGTAGAATTGGATCATAAGTAGAAGAAAAGTGTGTTGCATTGTGATAGCCAGAGCGCCATTCATTTGACAAAAAATCATGTTTATCATGCGAGGATGAAGCACATATAAGTATGTTATCACTTCATTAAATCCACTTTGGAGAATGGAGTCTTAACGCTTGAGAAGATTCATGAAAGCCTAAATTTGGTCGATATGTTAACAAAGATTGTTCCTATCAAGAAATTAAAGTTATGTACAACTTCAGCTATACTTCTCTCTTAAGAATCACGAAGTGGAAACCGCTGCATAAGGGAGTCGTGGATGGTGAATTAGTCTCAAAGTGAGAGATTATTAAGAAGTATGAAGCCTAATTTACCGCCCTTCGAATTATCAGCCTACGTAAAGGATTATGGGTATTGACTTTCACGGTAAGGTCATGGTATGAGTTAGAAGGGGGACAAGAAGCCTCCTCCTGAGAATGCGGACTAACCCTAATTTTTTTTAAGGAAAAGCAAGCAAGAAATGACACTGCAGTGCCAACTGAAGGGCGTTGTGTGTCAAAGAGCACGTGCTAGAGTGCCATTTAAAGGGCATGACCGCGTGCATTGAAAGCCAAAACCTGGAGTGGAGTGAAAACACGGGCAACAACGCTAGGTGAAGGGCGCGGCCATACAATGTCAGGATTACACGTAATGAGATCCTTTTTTTTTTTTTTGTTTTTTGTTTCATCCTTCTAGTAAATCTATAAATAGGACTTGGTAGGACGTGGTTGTATAACTCAAAAAATAGATAGATAGATAGATAGATAGAGAGAGCAAATCTAGAGAGAGTATGTAATGTTTCTCTTGTAAACTTTTTTATTATCATAGTAAAATCATAATAAAATTCTGCAACGGCTGAAAGTGAACGTATATTTCATATTAATGATAAACCATTATAAATTATGTGTTCTTGTTTGTTTTTGTCTCACATATTTGCTCTCAATAAAATTAGAGAGTATGATTCGTAACACATCTATCGTACAAAATGGATCCTTAGTTTTATTCTAGATATCATCTTAATTATCGTTGTCGTTGTTAACATCAATTTTGTTTCTCAAAACATCTATTGTTTCTCATGCAGTTTTCAATTTATTTGCACTGTCCTAATTCTGTCGTTTTCTACTAATGTCTTCTTTTCTTCCCCACTGCCACTTTTGACAGTGTTGTCCTCCTTTCAGTTGATTGTAACTTCCTTCTTTTTTTTTATTTTTTTTATTACGATTATTTTAGCAAAACAAACTGATAATTCTGTCGCTTTTCATGTGGACGTTTTTGAGGTTGCCTTGTTGCCCGTTTTACTTGTACTCTCTTTGCTATCTTTGTTGGTAAATTTCTTTTTGCAAATTTCTAGGAGTTTTTCCTTTTTCGTTGATCCTTCAACATTCTATCGTTTTAAAACAAAGTTGCTATATTTGCTAAGCTTTCATGTTGTCGTTTTTTTGGTATGATTTTGTATAGTGTCGTCATTTTGAAAGGTGATGTTGTTTTTGAGATTGTTGTCGTTTTCTACAGTTCATGTCGATTTTAGCGCCTCTGTCCTCTTTTGTGTCGTTTATACATTTCTAGGTCTTTTTAAGTTGATCACGTCTGTTTTCAATATGTGATGTCGAATTTTTTGTGTTTGTGTTTTTTTTTTTTTTGGAGAGAAATTTTAGGGTTTTTCGACCGTCTTTTCAAAAGTGGTCTTATGGCCACAATGGGTAGTGTCCAAAGATCATGATATGACGTGTGTGGTATAGTTTCCATAATGGAATGCATGGCTGTTTACAGTATACACCATATATGAATTAGAGAGGCTCTAGTTCCTTTCCTTAATTAGATATTTGTCTCGAAATATCAATAACCAGAAAATATCAATACTCAAATTTTAAGAAAATATGTAAAGATTAATGTAAACTATGAAATGTCATCTTTAGACTCTTTATTTTTATGAGATTTTAATGGCACGTTCAGTTCATAAGTTTAAATATAACTTTAAATTTTTGTGATAGAAAATATTATAACAAAATAGTTCAAACTATGATTTGAACTTTTGAAACAAATACGTCTAAAAAACTCTAAAATTGTTAATAATACATAAATCAAATCAAACTCTAAACCAAAATACTAAGTATGTGACAAATATGCATAATAAAAAGTGATCATAAACAATTATAATAAGTATATATTCTCAAATTAAGTAAAATAGTTAGGGTAAATTTCACGAGTTCCCCTCAAACTATGTCACTTAGGTCAATATGCCCTTTGAGCTTTAAAACATATATATTGTGCCCTTGAATTATAATATTTCTCCAAATTCACCCTCGAATTTTGAAATGTATTTTTTTGGATGAAATTGTTGAATTTTGTTTGATTTAATATTAGATATGATACTTGGGGATTAATATAAATGTCCTTTTCATTTTGAATGAACTAATTGAGTACTAAACTTTTGTATATTTTGTATTTAGAGTACCAACTCAAAAGCGAGAACAAGGTGAAGGAAAAGTAAAGAACCATCGTAATTTAAGTTGGTTCTCTAAGGGTTTTGAATAAATTGATAAATTTATCCTTTCAATGAAGGTAATAAATATCTTTCAAAAGTTTAGAAAGTGAATATAGAGAAGTATTATAATTCAAAAGGTACAACATATATGTTTTAAAATTTGGAGGACTCTTTGATGCAAGTGACATAGTCTAGGTGAATTTGTAAAATTTGTTCAAATAGTTAAAAGTCAACCTTTATACAAATACTTTATATTTATGGTTTTATATAAGATAAGAAAATATCAATAACAAAATGAGCTTTTAGGAGGTTTAAAGGTATTTGGAATCTTAAAAAAACAAAATTGATACGTGGATTTTGAATAGTTTTTAACATGCTAGGCATATTAATACTGTATTACAAAGTAATTAAAAAGAATAAAAATAAAGCAAACATTGTCAATATTTTCGTGAAAATCAATGTAAAAGTTCTTTATATTTTATTATTTAATACTAGGATTTTTACGAAAATGGACATTTTTATCAAACAATAGATATTTATAAATATTTTTAAGGACTCTTTAAATATTCTAAAAAAAGATAAACACCTATGTTTTCATATTACTACTTTTAATATGGAAATTATTCTGCAAATATAGTTAAAAGTATCGATTGTTCAATCCTCGTGTTCTATTGTATGTATAAGATAGTACTCTGAATCAATGAGAAATGAGCAAGTTTTCTGTCAAGACCATCGTTTGGTTCTTGACTTTTTTTAATATTTCTAGACTTTTTTTAATATTTCTAGCGACCTTCACTGCCATCAGTACCAAATACCGACAACCTTCATTGCGTTTGCCTCATCAGCAGAAATCGTGAATCTTGTTCTTAGCAAATAGGGGGAAAAAAAAAAGTAGTATTTGTTGTTTTTTCTTGCATGTTTTTTTACTTATTATTTTTTTTTCTAACGTGTATGATTACTCTCCCACACAGAAGACGAGCAAAGGTTTTTTTTTTTTGACACCTTTTTATAGGGGCGATATTGCAAAGACAACTCTAGGTTTCATTATTGCAAACAAATAGAATTGTCTGACCAAATTGCAATCTACAAATTAGATTATCTTTTATGACTATTTTTGTCATGAATAAGTAAAAATTTTGACGCTTTAAAACTAAATAAAAATAATTCAAACCATGTATCTTGTATCCTCTATCTTCAACTTAAAATTGTTACATATTTGACTCGATTTATAGAACTTCAAGTGTCAGAGGGCAGAGATTTAGCTCTTTTACAACATATTAAAGAGGCTATAGCAATAATCCATGATGGGGAATAATGTCAATCTACAAATTAAAATTGTAAAAAATGATCATATAGAGTCATTCTCAAGTCATTTTGCAAATTAAAACTTCTAGAAATTTATTTTCCAAATAAAGCTTTATATGAGTTATTTTTAAAAATAACTAAAATTAGTTTTAGACAGTGTACTAGTGTGTTTTTGTTCCTAGATGAGGATGCCATGCCTAGTTGTATTTCTTTTTAAGCTAGTGAAATCCATTTGATGTTGAAACCAAAAATCAAACTGGAATTTTTATTTCTTAGCCAATGAACACAAATTATAAAAACAACGGGGTTTTTATTTTCTATTTTTTATTATTTATTTGTGCTACTGTTTTCCAAAGCCATATACCAAGACATCAACAACTAATTCTAGCTACACCAAACTTTGTTCCAGTGATGCGTTGACTCCATGTGTAACATCCACTTTTCTAGTAGTGCATGAAATTGTAAAAAGTTTTAGTTACTTAAAATTGCATAGGTAGTCCCATCCCTATATTCTTGAAGCTGCCAAGGTTGTTTATGCTAATGAGTAGAATTTAAGGATACGTTTAGAGAGATAATGATAAGAACAATAGAACTTTTTGGGCGTTAGATTCCTTTGAGCTGATGATAATTGGTTGGAGATGAATGCTTAATATTGCATTTTCAGAGAGCTTTGAAGTTCAAAAGAATGTAAAATGATAATAAGTAAATTACACTGTTGCACCTTGAACTATTTATTGTTTATATAATGCACCTTAAACTTTAAATCTTAGTATAATATACTGTGAACTTTAAAATTCTTGATAATTGAGGTCCAATAACTATTTCTAATTTCTATTAAATACTATTTTTCACAAGTTGAGCTTTAATTTTTTCCCCTGAAATGATGAGCTATACCATGTAGAAAACTCACGTGTAAATTTCATAACCAAAATTATTTGTCTTTTAATGCTTTTTTGCTATTGAACCTCAATTACTAATGATTTTAAAATTCAAAGTATATTTTGTCAAAATTGAAAGTTTGAAATGCATTATGCAAAAAATGAATTGTTTGGAGTGTAACATTGTAATTTACTCAATAATATTACTAGATGTAAGTATAACAAGGATCAAGCTTTACTCAAACTTTTGTAATCTCTTACTTTTTTTGCACGATAAAAAATATGCATTACGTGTGCAAAATTATTTATTTCAAAATTTAACAAAATTTTTGAAACATTTTAAACTATAATTATATAGTAATTATTGTAATTATACTATGTGATTAAATAGTAATTGTTTCTAATTCTACAATCACGAGTATGTCATATGTCTGACAATTATGTCTCATAATTCTACAATCATTCTATTTATTTTCTTCCACAGGGTTACAAAACAAGACGCTTCATCTTTATTAAAAAAAAAAAAAAAGCCCATAAATGTATAAATATTTCAAGAACGGGTTTATTTTTATTTATCTATTACTTGATTATTATTATTATTATTATTTTGCGTGATGTCAAATTATTCCAGTAATTGCCAACAATAGTTATAACATATAATTACTGGTAGTAATTTTTTTATGTGAAAATAACACAAGTGACCCAAATACGGGTGTTATATATAAAAATCCTTCTACGAGTACAATAAAAAAATAGCCCATTATTAGCCTCTACACCTACACAGTGATAATAATAGCATATCAAGCTTTCAACCAGAAACTTCAGACTAGAGCAATAAAAAGATCTGCACAAGCTTTTGGCTGTTCTTATGGCACTTGACATTGGTTATGCAATAAAAATTTATTCCAGAAACCACAGAACGATGAAGCCTTCTCCAACTACTACATTCGAATTCCGCAGGCACGTTACGAGAGTCTCGCAAGGCATCGGTCATCACAGAAGGCCCAGAATTTCTGCGTATTTCAGCAACTTTTACAAAGAACTTGACTCCCACCACAGAGAGAAAAATCGTCGATATCCATTTTCCCAAGGCTGCCATTTCTAGATTAATTTGCGATTCAAACTTATGCAGCGACATCATAGGTAATCGGATTCTTGTAATGCACGGATCATCAAGGAAGCTGCAGAATTTTCTGCTTCTCTTACTCTTGATTTTTCATCTCCCATCATGTAGAGTACACCATCTGCAGTCGATATTTTAACAGATGATACGAAAACTTTTTCGTGTGCACGTCCTTCCTCTTTCTCCATGCTGCAATTTGTAACAAAAGTACTCAAGCATTTAGTATTTTTACACAGCATATATGAAGAGGGGTGAGCTTGAAAAAACCAAATTCTTGAAATGGCAAAAAGATAAAAGTTGTTATAGCCAGGGCATGTAATCTGTCCAAGTAAATAGGTGGTATGCAATAGCATCAAATTCCACAACACCCTTTACCAAACTAAACAAACCAATTCCTATACCAAGAAGGAACCTTAAGCTCCACAGGGAACAAAGAAAAAGAATAAACAAATTGTGCTCAATTCCATACATCACAATTCTGCCAAGATCTCTTCTTTAGTTGGGGAAGAATCCTCAACTAAATATTTTTTGAGGGTCATAGGAAAGCCATGAAAACAACAGCAGCTCTAGAACCACTATCTTAAAGAAGGTAAAACAAAGCTCTGAGGACGTGATGGAAGCAAATAACCAACAAGAAAACAAATGCTGCTTGGTTAACCATTCATGCATTTACCAATTCTTTCGGTTCCTGAAGAGTTCATAGAACAATAAAAAGTGCCTTACCTGTAAATAGGTTTGACCCACTTCTTCTTGCCACAAAGTTCGTGTAACTTCTGTTTTGCTCCCTCGATCTCAAACGACTCGTCAAGTCCATCCATGATCTTGGCCAATCCATTAGTAGGAGGCATCATTTTCCATAGCTTACACAAAGCCAACTTAGCGGCATTTAGCTTGGCAATCTCCTTTTGCTCAGAAGAACCCGAGGCAACAAATTTTCCGTCTACATAAATGCTAACAACGTTTTTGGACTCGTCTTTCCAATGCTTTATATCAACTTGCTTACCCTGCTTCTGGCAAAGCTCGAACAGCATCGTAATGGGCTGCGGTTGTTTTAGTAAGTCGTCGAGCGTGACCATAGGCTCCAAGAGACCCCTAAAGATCTACAAACACACAACAAGAAAAACACACCAATTCATTGGGTACCCATCTTCCAAAAACTCACAATCTCATCAAGAAAAATCCAAAACCAAAGACAACCAAGATAAATACCTACTTATGTGAAAAAGATAACAAAAGGGCAAAAGGAAGAAAAGCTTAGCACACACACCACCCAGAGTCTTTGAAGATCAAAGTTGACGTCAACATAAACGGCGGCTGCTATCGACTCTACAATATCAGCAAGAACTTTAGGGGCTTTTATCGACCCACCATGCGCAACAGCTTCTTCTTCATTTCTCACAATTTCAGCAAATTCCCTAACCTATGCAAGTGAAACCACAAACAAAACAATATGAATTACTCAATATGACTTACTACATGATAAAAAATTCTTTCTTAACATAACAATGAAAAAAGAAAGGATCATCAAGAATCGAAAGCCTTGAGAATTAAAGGGAAAAACAAAAGAAAAATCTTAAACAAAAACCCAAAACTATCTCATGTCTCATTCTTTGATCTAAAATCCTAGTAAAATTTCCTGAACCAAAATCACCATCTTCAGCTCTACATGAGCAAAAATCTTTTCTTTGTACCAAAAAATATTTAACAGTTTTAATATTGTTAAAAAAAATGACCATCAAGAATCTTAAAATATTGAAAATTAAAAGGGAAAAAATAAAAACCGGCCTCACCTCAGCATGTCCAAAAATCTAAAATTTGCACCCAAAAATTAAAATAAAGGGGAAAAAATCCCAGAATCTTTACAATTGAAGAAAACAAAAAACCAAAAAAAAAAAAAAAACCAAACTTTTTGTCCCGAAATCTTTGCTTTGCGCTAAAAAATATTATTCTATTATTCAGACAATGATTAAAAATCCTAAAACCTTGAAGATTAAAAGAAAAAATTTTACCGTCTTCACCTCTGCATGTCCAAAAATATAACCTTTGCACCCAGAAACAAAAATGAAAAATCCCAAAACCTCAAGAATTGAAGAAGTTAAAAAAAAAAAAAAAAAATCCTTCCATTCCCTTCTGATCAATGATCACCTACTTCCAAATTTCCAAAAAAAAAAAAAAAAAAAAAACCCAAAACCCAAAATCATTCTTCCATTTCCTTCTCCTCCTCCACCTCCAAGTTTCCCAAAAAAAAAAAAAATCACAAAACCCAAACCCAAAATCATTCTTCCATTCCATTTTTTTTTCGATCATCTACTTTCAATTTCCAAAAAAAAAAAAATCAAGAATCAAAAAACAAAAACCTTGTCATCAAGAGCAGGGGCATTTCTGCGAACATAATGATAAAGCCCATGTCTGATGGCGACGCGCGCGAGCTTCTCCGTACTGATGTTCGCCGACCGGAGCAGCGACAGCTGCCCAGGATCCAGCCCCGGGTAGGCCAAGAAAACGTGGTTGCTCACTGCCAGTCCCAGCGTCGCGTCGCCGAGAAACTCCAACCTCTGATACGAAGCCGTCGCGTCGGCGAAGAACGACGAGTGGGTCAAAGCCTCTTCTAGAAGCCTCTTGTCCCTGAAACTGTAGCCCAGTATCCTCTCCACCGCCACCACGCCGTTTGGTGGCGGCGGCGGCGGTCCCGTCCCGCCGATGAAGGTGGGTCCCGCTTGGAAAAATGTCGGATAAATTGGGTCCATTGAGTTGTTTTTTTATTTTTTATTTTTTTGGGCTGTGGGTTTAGTTTAGCTTAGTTTTGGTTTTAGTTGAGAAGTGTGAAGCGACTGAGGAAAAAAACTTGGCATGGGGACGTTATTTCACTTCTTTTTGTGGGTTTTTTTTTTTTTTTAAGTTTATTTTTGTTTTTTAGTTTTTTGTTTTGTTTAGCATACAGTATAAAATTTTCAGTGTTACAGTAATTTGCTCTAACCGTTTTAACTGCTTTATGAAACAAATTTTTATTAGTTTCAACCGATATACAGTAAAACTCTCCTACGTTACGCCATAAAAATTTTTATCATAGTTTAAAACTTTTATATGTTATAGTTTAAGCTTAAACTTAATTTCCAAACATTATTTATTTTTATACTCAATCAATTTTTCCGCAAAAATTTTATTGATGGTGTAAGTTTTAAAACAGATAAATTTAATTAAAGTCATTTTTTTTATTTTTATTCTTTTTTACAAATATAAGGGTTGTAAGGTTAAATGTCCACCACTAAATATCTTTTTTGGTATATTTAAGAGGTTTTTTTTTTGTTTTTTGTTTGGTAGGAATTTTTTTAAGTCTCTAGATAGGAAATCTGTTCTTTGTTTTGATTTTTGTTTTTGTTTTCTTTTCTTTTTTTTAACTTTTTATGGGAAGAAAAAGAACGGATTTGCTTAGGCGAGGGCTGAGGAGGACGTAGAACGAGGGAGAATCTAGGAAGACGAGCATTGCATGTTTTACTTCAGTTGTGGTTAGTTACAGGTTTCTTCATTGGTTTCTTCTGAATGAAGCATGCCGTTCTCGTACTCTGTAATAATTTTCTCATCTTGGTAGGAAAATAGAAAAATTCTACTCGTAGAAAGTACCCTAATGCAATTTACCGGGTGTTTGACAAAGTGGTGGGAACTACGGTTCCCACCACAAACTCAGTTATGAACAGTATAAAGCTCTCACATGCTACAGTAACAATTAAAAAAAAAATTGCTACAATGTAAAGCTCTTACATGCTACAGTAAAAGTGGTTCCCACCACGTTCCAAACACCTACTTTTTCGAGGTCCATGAATACAGTTAATTAGAAATGGAAATTTACGATTTCATCTGGTGCCCCTTCATTTTTTTTTTATTTTCATCTTAAATTATAATTTTTGTTATTTTTTGCTTCTAGAACTTCAAAATGTAACGCCTATTTTCTTTAAAATATAAATCGTTAACAAAAAAAAAGGCTCATTTGTAAAAATTTTAACGGGATATTGACAAATAATTATAAAATTAAGGGTATTTTAGTAATTCTGGTTACAAGAATAACCATAAAAATTAAAATTGTAATAAAAAAAATCTTTATTCATAATTAAAAACAAAAAAATTCAAAACCGTTATATCATTTGAAACCTTTTTTTTATATACCAAAATTTTCTTCAAAACTTTATTAATTTTTTTCACACCCAACAAGTACTTTGAAATTTTAAAAGTTATATATATTAATTAAATGAAAAAAATATAATACAAACATATTCAATATAACAAAAAAGATAACACAAAATTTTCAAAAAGAAAAAAACTCTAATAGTATTAATAAAATTTCTTTCACATTTTTGAAGTTTTCATTCGTGTTTATACCTTTTAAAGTTTTAAAATACTTTTTGAGTTTTAAAAAAGAATAAAATTTTAAAGACAATTTTGATATATTAAAAAAGAGAGAGACCTAGATAGTAACATGTTTTTAGTTATTTTTTTTTGTTTTTAATTATCAATAAAGACTATTTTAATTTTAATTTTAATTTTTATGATTATTTTTATATCTATGATTACTAAAATACTCTTAATTTTAAAATTTTTTGTCAATTTGTAGTTAAAATTCTAACAAAAGGATCATTTTTGTTAAAATTGTTTGCCAATTTTTCGTTAAAATTCTAAGAGAAGGACCATTTTTGTTAACAGATCATACTTAGAGGGAATAAATATTACATTTTGAAGTTATAATTTAGAAGAAATTTTTGTAATTAATCTTTTTTTTAACAAAAGATGATGGTTTAGTTAATTTAATTAAAGCAAATTTCTGTGGAAGGAAAGTAGAAATGGACTCTTGAACCCTTATTTACCAAAAAAAAAAAAGAAATGGACTCTTATTTTTCATTGTAAGTAGGTATTGTAATTTTAGTTTTTATTAGATTTGCTATTTTTGGTTGGATTAATTTTTCAATAGCCTTTCTTTTCATAAAATTTTCAACAGTTTAATAAGAATCTATATTAAAAATTTGGTAAAATACCTGATGGTTGAAATAAGAACAGTTCTAAGCCTTCCCCTAACTAAAACATGTAAAAGGAATAATGGTTAATTTTATTTTACAAAAATACATTTGAAATACTGTAAAAATATTATAATTAGAAAATTATATAAATGGCCAAATTTTGACTATTTCTTTTAATAAAGAATCTAACGTTCTTTTTTTTCGACAAATGGCCGAATTTTTAAAAAAATTAAAGAAATGACCTTTTTTGCAATAAACAAGGTTTATCATCGACAAAACGACAAATTATTAAGTGAAATTACTTAATCATTAAAGGATACTGGTTAATCATCCACCAAGTTAATCAGTAAAAAACCATCAAATTAATTAGTGAAACATCACATATCAATACATCACTAATTAACCATTTTAAAAAACGATTATTTCTTTGATTTTACAAAACTTTGTCCATTCACTAAAAAATCTTTTAAAAAAAAGGCATTTACTCCTAAACGCATGATATTTTTCGTCTTATAATAAAAATTTTAACATATCTATTAAAAAAACAGATCATCAAGACGAGCTTAACCTAAGAATGAAAATCAAAACGGCATGTAGGACCAGCCATACTCAAAAAACGACATATATAAGCTAAGACCATCTCTAACTCACTTTAGATTTTGGGTTAAACGCTATTTTGGCGTTAATATTGTCTCCAACGAGATGTCAAAAACTCACGCCAAATTGGTGAGATGAATAAAAGCACGCCAAATATGCATGCCACTGTTCATCACGCTATTTTGGTGAAATAGTTGAATAGTAGGGAAAACAATATAAAAAAAAAAGATAAAATAGAATATACCGGGAATATTTTTTTTGTGTTAAAAATAGTGTAAAGTGTTAGGAATAAAGTTACTTTTTGATGTAACAGTACACCATTTTGGTGTAAAAGTTAAACCATTTTAATATTATGGGTTGGAGATGCTCTAAGAGTCTAAACAAAGACATAAGTTTCAGCCCAATCATTACATCAGTCAAACATAGCAGAAGTGTAAACTAAAGGGTATCAAGTTCCTGCATCACTTAAATATATTAACATTAATGCAAAAGAAATGCCTTTATTAGTGCATAATAAAGCTATGATTTAATAAGACCATAGGAGCAATAAGAAAGTCAACTATAATATATACTTTGGTAGCAAACGATAAATGATATAAAGAAAGGACAGAAAGAGAGGCTGCAAATACAAAATAACATGGTAATCAAGGATTTATTATTATTTTTTAAGGTGGTCTTTTGTTATCAACATCAACAGTGACCGAGCCATGAACTTTCATTAATGGTTCTAATAGTTACAAACAAAATATTTAATCAAAATTAGTAATTGTAGAGTACGATTGTTCTTTACGATTTTTATACTTTTCTTTAACTATATAATTTACTGCAGTTTCAGCCACAATGTAAAAATGACCCAAAAAAATCTGATTCACACACAAAGTATGCTCTGCAGTTGTAGATAAAAAGACAGTGAAAGATTAAGGTTACAACCTGTTCAAGTCTCAAATCTAAATTTGGTCATCTCAACATAACAGGAGCAAGAACTAATCATAATTACGGCCATACAACTATAAAGTTCATTTAATACCTCATTTGACAAAACTAGTTTTAACCGTTTTTTATGGTTTTAATAATTTTTGCTACAGTATTTTTTTCACACAACATTGAAACAAAAAAATAATTCAAATCATAAAAAGGGTTCTAATCGCTCTCCAAATAGACGCTTAATCTAAAGTAATTGATAACACATGCTCAGATCTCCACTACCTGCAACAAGCCCTTTCAAAAGCATAGAAGTACAAATCTACGCATTCTTGCCTGCAAGAAATTAAGTTGGTCAGGAATTTCAGAAATAAATGGAACTAGCAATGCTATTCTATTGATTTAGTTAAAAGACCACGGAACAATATTCACAAAATAAACTTCAGATCACCAAAAAAAAAATACAGAAAAAAAAAAACTAATATTGTTAGAAGTTGGGGTATAATAGGGCATTTAAGTTAACAACCATTTTGATAGGCATAACAAGAAAGAATAAATGTTATATTACACCGATTCAGAGTCATTGTTACATGAAATAAATTTTTATGGGTAGTTGCAGCAAGGTGAACTAAAAAACTGCAGAGGAAAAATACAGGGTTAATTCACCAAAGAATCGGGGTTTATCTCACTTTGTCCTTGCATTTTGAGTTGCAAGGGCAAAGTGAGAGAGACGACTCCTATTATTCAAGGGTTAAATTTGAAAAAGTTGGTTAGGTTAATCTATGTCTATAGGAAAAAAATCACATGACAAAGAATATATGTAGCAGTAGTGTATTAAAAAGGACTAATGAGATAGGTCTTCAACATTTAAATTCTATATTCTACAGGATGAATCTTAGAAAAACATGGTAGTGTGCAGAAGAAAGTAGTGCCAAGAACTTTTGGTGTTGATACAAATAGACAATGTATTTGAGCCTTTGATATCATCCATCAAACAAAATCAATTAGCGGTTAATCATACTGCAATACAAGGATCCGACATGGGGAGAAAAGTACTTGCATACATCAATGATAGCGCATTTTATAATAACATAACACGCATAATCAGGTTTTGAAGGATCAGAAGGTTGCTTACTTGAAGATTATGGACGTCTCACATTGTGCTGTAATGATTTGAAGAACTGCTGCCTTCTTCCCTTTGTCGCTTGAGGTTCGGTGGCTCAATGTGTTTATATGGGACATGGGCTATCTTTGGCCAATCTTCACCTCGTTCGTCTCTACACCTTTGCACAAGTTGAAGACAGGCGTGGATTGACAAGTGCTGGAGCGCAACGAGACCTTTCATACCTTCAGGTAAAAACGTGATATTATGGCAATCTGAGATTGCTAAAGATCTCAACGAAACAAGTTTGTCAATCCACTCTGGCAATACTTTTAGCCCAGGACAGCTCCTGATTTCCAGACTATGCAATGCCGCAAGGTTCTGCAATTCGTCTGGCAGAGACAAAAGCTGTTGACAGCACAAGATGCTCAGACTTCGAAGGGCAGAAAGGTGTTCGAGACTTCTTGGTAATTCGACAACACTTGGACAATACATAATGGTCAAGACTTCGAGAGATGTGAGATACTGGAATCCCATTGATAAAGATACCAGATCATTGCAGTTTTCAATGGACAGATATCGAAGGTTACTTAAGCCTCTGTTGCTGCCATCTGGAAAAGATGTTAGACTGTGGCAATCGCCAATCTCCAAAGACTCCAGAGCACTGAGATACTGCAAACTTTGTGGTAAAGAGTAGAGCGTTTCACACCACCGAATTACCAATGATTTCAAGGAAGAAAGATTTTCCAAGTCACAAGGTAGAAAAGAAAGCTTTGGACAAGATCTGATCTCTAAGGTTTTAAGAAGAGGATTGTTTATTGGAAATGCTCCTGCAAAATGAGACAAATGCCTGACTTCCTCAATCACAAGTGTTTCAAGGGATCTTAGGTGTTGAAAGGAGTGAAGCAAAGCTGCACTGCAATCCCGTAGATCCAAATGTTGAATAGTCAAAATATGTGGCATTACATTCACCTGTGGACATTTATTGATAATCAGTTTAATCAAGTTGGGAAAAACATTTTCACCCACATCTGGACTCAACCATTCTTTCAAGTTAGGGAAATCAATAAGGACTAACTCCTCAAGTACTGGGAACGGCCTGTCATTACCGTCACCATAGAACTCTTTGCCAATGCACCTCACTCCATGCATCCCCCGTAATGAAAGACTAGTAAGAAACTGAAGATTCCCAAGGACAGGAAGATGTACACTTTCTCTACAGTCAATCAAGAAAACCGCTGTCAAATAAGGAACTGTCCAATGGGGAAACTCATACCCTGTGTATCCTTTTATGAGCAATCGCTTAAGATAACAGTGTGGTTCGAGTTTCTTGAGAACATCTTCTTCTGTGTCAGGATCGCCAGCTTGAATCCGATTTGATTGTTCTGATGGAAGAACTTGTTTTCTTTCTTGAAACCTACTTGCAATGGATACCCCTCCTGGGTTAATATTTGGGCAACCATCATCAGATCCCCAATATAGTCCCAGTGACTCGAGTCCCTCCTTATTTTTTAATCCAATTCGTGCTTGTCCAACATTCTCTAAGTGTGTCAGTTTTAAAGTACCTCGAAGCTGAAGCTTGTCAAGAAAGAACATGTCAGCAGGCCCACCTATGACATATAACGGCAATGTTTGGAGTTGGCCATCATACTTGGTAAAATATGGATCATTATCTACCATCCCAGTTAGTTGCTTACATCCATCGTTGTTGAGATGTCTGAGCCTTCCCATTTTTCTAAGGTCTGGCAAAGCTACGAGATTATAGCAGTTAAACAGGTTTAGAGTTTGTAACGAGCGGAGACGTCTTATTTCAGGTGGTAACTTTCTAATGTGGGTATGTGATAAGTCGAGGAACTTCAAGTGCAATAGGGAACAAATTAAACCATCCAAAATCATAAGGCCAGAGCCGCACAAATCCAGCACCGTCAAATACTTAAAACTTGAATACAACTTAGAAGGAACCAGTTCTAAATTACCTTGAGAAAACAACAAGAGAGTTCTCAAATGACTGGCTTCATATAACTCTTCAGGAATCAGCGATGACTTGAAATTGCTATCAACAGAGGAATGACGAATTTGAGAGAAACTCGCTGGAGTTGCAAAACCATGGTTTAGGACAGTGCACTCTGAGCTAGTAATAGATCTTGCAAGATCATAAATGACATCATTTATCTTGTATCCAATAACAACACCGTTGTTGCCTTGCTTTATTTCTTGAAAAAACGACATCCACTGAAGATCATTGAAGTAGTCATTCCCAACATCCTCTGGCTCTCTCCTCCTGCAATCGTCGATGGATTTACCAATAAAGCCTTCAGCCATCCATAGATGGATCAACTTCTCTTTCGTGAATTCATAGCTTCGGGGAAATACTGAGCAAAATGAAAAGCAACGTTTGAGATGCAGCGGTAAGTGACAATAACTCAACTTCAGAGCTGGTAGGATCCCACCTTCGCATTCATCCAAGTTCCAGAGTTCACTATCACGTATATACCCCCATTCTCTCAAGTCTCTTTTGAAGCGCATAAGACTTCCCAATGTTTTTGCAGCTAGTGCCACTCCCCCGCATTTTCTGATGATTTGTTGTCCGATAGGCAAGAGAGTTGGGTGCTGCTCTTCTTCTCTTTGTCGAAAAGCACGCTGCATGAACAAAGACCAGCAAGCATCCTCGGACAACTCTTTCACATAGTATGGAAAAGTTGGGGAATTTGTTACGAACGCAACTCTTTTATTGCGGGTAGTGATTAATATCTTGCTTCCATCAAGACCGCTCCTAAACAGGGGTCTCAGTTTGTCCCAATCATCCTGATCTTCTGTCCAAACATCGTCTAGCACAATCAAGTATCTTTTGTTACGTAACAAGCTACTTATTGCCAATTGTTGTGCATCCATATTTGAGTAATGATGACATTTTTCTTTGCTAAGAGATTCCAGCACCTTTGTCATTATGTTTTCGACATGAAAGTGAACAGAAACAAAAACCCATACCTTAACATCAAAGTGATGTGTTACCTTGTGATCGTTATACGCTAACTGCGCAAGAGTTGTCTTTCCTATCCCTCCCATCCCTATTATTGGGATACATGACGCTTCTCCTCCACTCGTTTCACAAGACAACAACAGTTTGACTATCTCCTCTTTGTCTTCATCTCTTCCGTATACTTCAGTTTCGACCACGAAAGAGCTTGTTTCTCTCCTATTCCACTCATTGTGAACCATAGTTCTCTCTCTCAAATTCAGGCGAAGCCCTTCATCCGCAGCCATTTCTAATGTCTGGAGCATATCATTCACCTTGCTTAAGTGTGATTTTGTAGTATAGCCAACACAATTGGCGGAGACCGAGAGAAGGAGAAGTAGCTCTTCAGCATTGTAAGCAACTTCTTTAAACTTCAACAACCAAATTTTCACTGCTGTATTGGTGGCTTGTTGCTCTTCTGCATCTTCAAGAATGGCGCGAACCATTAGCAAACTGCGCCGCAGCTTTTGGATGTTGTCAGTCAGACCTAAGCGATTCCAAAACCATTCAAAAAAACGATTAGATAGCTTGTTGACGATCGTCTCTAAAATGGGAGATAGAACCAGCTCTGCCATCTTTCTGCAGTCACACAGGGATCAAAAGGCTGGTTGAATGATGTTGCAGAGGATATTAAGTCTGGTGATACACCATGGCTTTGATGGTGTCCAGCAATCAAAAACCAGATGAAGAGTTTTGATTATTAAATCCGTTGATCTCAAGTCAACACAACAACCCCTCAAAACAAACAATAAGTCATCACATATTTACATGCTTAGCCTAAACACATTTATTATGACATAGAATTCCACACAACTAGTGTCCATCACCCACTGGTGATATCTTTCATTTTTTTTCCTAACTACTTATTTTTCACGTTTAGCTAACCGGCTAGCATTTTTTGGAGTCCTTTTCAGAAACCTATGGAAGAAAATGGCAAAAAAATTTTAAAATTAAAAAAAAAAAAAAAAAAAAAAAAAAAAAAGACCTCTTTTCTAAAGGAAAAAATGACAGTCATCTTCTTCACAAAAGAGAGGGAGTTGTTGTCGTCGTCGCGTCTTGACTTTTGCAGGATTGTTATGGCAGGCCGGCAGGCTAGTGGCTAGGGTTTGTTTTTTTCTAAATTGGGACTTATTTTGGGAACTTCTAATTTAAGGGCTAAGGCTAGGGTTTGGTCTAATTTGAGGATGACTTTGGGGATTTCTGATTTTAGGGTCTAGGGTATCTTATTTTGCTTAATTTGTAATTTTAATAAATATATTATTAATCAAAATTTACTAAAAAAAAGTTTTTACCAAACTACATTATTTATCTCTATTTATCGACTCATTTAATAAAATCATTATTTATCATTTTGTAAACCCAGTAAATTCGTTATTCACATTATTATATTTTATGGACCTAAAAAAGGTTCGTGGTAGTGTGATTATTAAAGAGAGATTGTTCAACAAATTGATTGAGGACGCCCAAAACATGTGTACCTCCGCTGTAGTCTCTACAGTTAGGAGGATGTTTGAGATCGTAATTAAAACATAAAGTTAGAATAACAAATACTATAGTGACATGTGAGAGTTTTATATTGTTCAAAGTTGAAACTATGAGTTCCAGCTAGTTTGCTAAACCCCCTCTAAATTGACGAGAAGCCCCAAATAAACCAAAAGAAACAAGATAATCATCAAAGCAAATTCCCAATTTCGGATTAACCTGGTCGACTTTACAAAACAAAATCAACTTTAATTAACAACAGTCAACAGTCCCCAGTTTAGAACTCAAGAGAATAACTTACAAAGAAGAGTGCTACGAGTTACATACAGCTGGACTTTTGCCAACTAAATTTACACTGTAAATGATGATAGGTTACACAAGGAGTCCTACCTGTACTTTTCCCAAACTGAACCAGAAACATTGGGTGATAATTTAAAATCTCATTTAACGCAGTGTTTTTAGTTCATCATCATATGTTCAAATCCTCCACCAGGTGGAAGCCCAGGAACCCTACTTACGCCGACATTCTGAAGCAATTGTTGCAACCATCTCCTTGTGGTTGGATCTTCCTGAAGGGTGGATTGAAACAGATCAATCAAATTGTGATTGACCAAAAAAAATAATGGAGGAAATGAATACCACAAGAAAAGGTAGAGATAAAGATATAGCTGCGACCAAAAATGAAATTGACTGTTTATTCTCTATTTTGGTGTACCAGAATAAATGAACACAGAAATCTAGAAACCAGTTTAATAAAATAAGTAGTTCGATATGCGGCATTAGGCCGGGGATAGTTCAGCCAAGGAGACCAAAATCAACTAATCAAGTACCCTAGAAAATACAATGTACAAGAAAAATCTCATCCAAAGACCAAGATGCCAATATGAAAAAAAAAAAAAAATGCTAACAGAAAAAAATAGATATAAACTTACGCGAAGGCAACTACTGAAGGTGGCATCTCTTAACATGTCTGGAAGGCAGCTTCTTAATGCTTCACAAGCCCTGCACAATGAAGTCTCTTAATTAGAAAAATGGAAAAAAAACAAAAATATCAGCACCAGGATTTGGTAAAAAAACCTTGGGTTATCTGACAATCGAAGATAACATCGTATAATGTGTTTTAAC
The DNA here is from genome assembly GCA_946598075.1 of Artocarpus hirsutus. Taxonomy (NCBI): domain Eukaryota; kingdom Viridiplantae; phylum Streptophyta; class Magnoliopsida; order Rosales; family Moraceae; genus Artocarpus; species Artocarpus hirsutus. Next base: position 5,549 of record CAMOHE010043364.1, on the reverse strand, counting down.
AGACGTGATGAAGGCTGTTCAGCCAGTGCTGCAACCATGCTACCCAGAACTCGCCCCACTGCAAAAAACCGCTCTGCTGTGGTACATATGTAATCCAAGCCCATATCATCCAACAAAATCTTTTGTACTATAAACGTGGCAACCTGGCAGCATAAGATTTTTCGTCAAACACCAAATCTTGGATAGACAGAACAGATCCTCATTTTTACACATGTAGGGCATCTTGCTAAAGAGATGTCAATCAAATAATTGTTGGACACAGTCTAAAAACAAGGAGCTCTTTAAGATCCAAATGCCAGAAGGCAGATTCAGGACAACGTCGAACGACCCCTCCCTGAGACTGCGGTCATTGAACAAAGTAAAAGAAAAGAATGTACTCTCACTTCATGTAAAATCAGGACACTCAACTGTTTTTGATAGTTCACTGCCCATTTCCATGGTTCGCAGACACAGTGGAATTATTTCAGTTGAGAGAAGGAAACTAATGACTTCAGTCTCGTCAACCTGGTAGAAAAAAAAGGGTTCAATTCTTATAATCTATGACCAATTACCAAAAAAAAAAAAAAAGAAAAAAAGAAAGTTAACAGTACACAGTTCTATGGCAACAAGGGTGTTGTACCTTCACTAGGGCACCAATGACACCTAAGCTAGTAAGCCTCAGGTACTCGAAGGGTCTTGATTTGCTTGTCGTATTAAGAAAAGGGTACAAATACAAAGGTATATGGGCTGAAATAGAAAATAGATTACTTGAAAAGGTTCTCAAAATTTCAAGTAATCAACAAAAGCATAAGCATCTTATTGAAAGCACTGGAGAAACATGGTTCGAAAAACTACTTTTATAAACAAGTATGCCAACCACAAAGATCAAAGCCTATTACCATTGAGGAACAACATTCTTGTGTCAGGATGAGAGGCCACGCACTGCAAGGGGAAAAAAATGAAGCGTTAGCAATTTCAAAGTTAAACAGTACCAAAAAAAATCCGAAGTTGAATTCACAAGAACAAATAGAAAATAACAAAAGATATGATTTCAAAAATAATCTAAAAACAAAAAGGAGATACAAAAGTTCACAGTAGAGTTTAAAGCCATTGACCTGAAGAAGAGCAAGGGCGTTGCAAACTCGGTTTGACTGAGCAGGAGTTAGATTAGGAGGTGATAGAACAGGGTAAATTGAAACTATCTCCTGCAGGTGGAATAAAAGAAAAAGATCAGAAAATTCCATACAAGAAATAATTTAATTCACATCTTGTCAACTGTTATGATTAAAACTTCAATAATTTTCAAGAACTATACAAGATTTGATAGAGATAATTGATCCTGACAATCTCCCTAAAGAAATTTGATAACATGTTTAGCCATGTGACAATTTGTCTGAAGTACCTGTGTCAGTTACACAATTTGCCTGAAGTACCAAGATTTACGAGAAAGTAAAAGACTAGAAACGAATGTTTAAAAAAAAAGGACGGCATAAAAACGACGAAAATGATACCTGTAATAATGCAGCAATAGTACCAAAAGAATTCCACAACAGAGGAGCCAAGTCTTGAAATAGTTCTCTCTTCTGAACATATCAAAACATACACAAATCAGGCATGCATGTAGAAGTCCAGCAATTTTTTTTTTTTTTTTTTTGAGGGATAAGTCCAGCAAAATTGTGATAAAAGAATTCAACAAGAAAGAAGTCAAATATTGAAATCATTCCTCGATATTAACAACTACATCTGCCCCTTTGACAAAATCCCAGGAAAAAAAAGGGATTTAATTCACATAACTATATTTCATCTTCTCTCATCTTCTTTTAAAGTTAATTTGAGGTCAATAATTGCTTTTGGGATTTATAGATATTTGTTTTTTTCAAAGCGTTGATTACTGCTCATCAAAATAAATTCAGATTCCATGAGATAAAATAGTGAGCAAGAAATGAAATGAACTCTACGGTCATATAACGAATTCATTACGAAACATCTATTTTCTTTCCCAAAATGCTGCTTGTAGCTGAGAATAAGAAGCTAAAATTTTAACCTTGTATTGGTGAAAGAAAACCCAAAACTCTGTACAAATACCAAACAGGTGCAAAATTTCAAGAATCAGCCGCATAATGTCCAGTTCGGTCAGAAATTTGTACTACATCTTTAAAGCTACCCAGCAATGTGAAAACAAATTGGAGGAACTTCATTCTTTTCACCCTACGCAAACACACCAAGGAAGGAATATGTACGCTCAAGGTTTTCTTCTTGGATGTTCCCGAAAAGACAGCTCAGGGTTTTCTTTTTTGCAAACTATAAGGAGTATCGATCTTACTATAAGCTGATAGCCAACAAAACATCTTCAGCCTTTGTAGGAAGACATGCTTCTTCACCATGAGCATGACCCTAAATAATTGTGACCACAACTTCTTTGATCTTTATCTTTGTCCCCTTTTATATAGTATATTCTTCGAGTCAACAGATATGAACATACATAGCTACATTGTCACCAATAACCTCTGCAGGAGCAGGAGCCTTTCTTAAAATGATGGAAGCGACTTGAATCCCTCAGTATGATTTCATGTTCCACAATCATAGATATATAGGTGATGGCACTGTGGCAATCGCCACAAACCCGTAAGTTCTTGGTGATACGAATAGGTGTACCAGGTGGAGTTGTTAGGATGGCATAGGCAAGAGCTAACTTCTCACTATGTTCAAAGAGAAGATCGCCTTTCTCCTCATCACCCACATCATGGAGAGCAAAGCTAGTGTCAGGAACATACCCAATCACTTTAATCCGTTCAATCAAGCTTCCAAGGGTTTCATATACTTGTTGAGATTGAGGGTGACGCCTGTCACCTACAAAGAAAGTTATAGCACCTTCCTTCCCTTGCACCCAACTGCAACCAGGTCTCTTCTTTACCCCTGTATGTTTCATCAATGACCTGATTCTGGCCACATCTTTCCAGCGCCTGGCATTCGCATATATGTTTGACAACAAAGTATAGGACCCATCATTCTGTGATCCCAACTCTAACAATTTATTTGCAGCATATTCCCCAATTTCAACATGTGCATGAATCCTACAACCACCAAGTAAGGAATACCAGACTACTGGCTCTGGTTTCATAGGCATGGCTTCGATAAGCTCCAAAGCTTCTCCCAAACGACCTGCACGACCTAAGAGGTCAACCATGCAAGCATAGTGTTCTGCCCCAGGAGTAACCCCATAATCCTTGTTCATTCCATTAAAGTACTTCATCCCCTCATCAATCATCCCAGAATGACTACAAGCATAGAGCAAAACAACAAAGGTGACACCATCAGCTGCAAGACCCACTCTTTTCATTTCATCAAACACCCGAATAGCTTCTTTACCACGGCCATGCATGCCATAACCTGCCATTAGCGACGTCCATGAGACAGAATTTCTTTGCTGCATTTTGTCAAACACAGCTTGAGCAATATCAACATCTCCCGATTTACAATACATATCGATAAGACAGTTAGACACAAACGGTGTCATGGAATCATGCTGGTTGCGAATTACACAGGCATGGATTTGGTTACCTAATCTTAGTGCACCTAAATGAGCACATGCCGTCAAAGCACAAGATATAGTAAAAGCATTTGGCTTTTTGTAATTATCTCGTCCAAGCATTTGGGAAAAAAGTGCTAGTGCATCATTTGCTTCTCCATGTTGTGCATAACCACCAATCATTGCTGTCCAAGTCACCACATGTCTTTCCTTTGGTTTTATTAAATCAAACATCTTCCGTGCCACTTTGAGATTTTTGCACTTAGCGTACATGTCAATTAGACCATTAATTGTCAGTAGATCCGCCTCTGAATCTTTCCCATCTAGGTTTAAAACTCGTTTTATGGCATAACAATGAATCTCCTTTCCTTGAAGCAAAGCTCCCGCAGATGCACAACCTGAAAGAAGAGAGACGAGGGTAAGAGCATTTGGATCAACACCAGAAGCTTGCATTTTTTGAAAGATGTCCAACGCTTCATGTCCGAGACCCCTTTGAGCCAAGCCTGCAATTACGGCACTCCATGTCACAACATTTAGTTCGATCCTTTCTGTCCTCATCATTTCAACTAAACAAATAGCATCTTTAAATCTACCAGCCTGGGAATAACCTGTAACCATGGCATTCCAAGATACCACATCCTTGACCTTCATTTGTTCAAAACTCTTCTTTGCTTCATCCATCATCTCACACTTAGCATACATGTCCACAATGGCATTTCCCACGAATACGTCTTCATGCAAACCACTCCGAACAGCAAAACCATGAACCTGCTTACCCCACATTGACAAACCCATGGAACCACAAGCAGAAAATACATTCACTAGGGTAAAAGCATCAGGCCGTATGCTAAGGTCCTTCATCATTCGACCAAACATTCTAAGTGCATTCCCCGAATCACCATTCTGGGAATAAGCAGCTACAATCGAGTTCCATGAAACCACATCGCATAGCCCCCTCATAAACACTTCCTCAAACATTTTGTGGGCATCATCCCGTGCACCACAGCGACCATACATCGTGACCACCGCATTACAAACAAACACATTCTCCACAAACCCATTTGCACATGCCACAGCATGCACTGAAGCGCCCAGTTGGAACGAGGAAAGCTCCCCACAAGCTTTGAGAATGAAAGGGAACGTGTACTCATCGGGCCTCCATCCAAGTCTCTGCATTTGCTGATAGAGTCCGACCACCTCGTTTAGCAAACCGGACCGAACTGCACGGCGAATAAACTGATTCCACCAAAACACAGAGAACGGCGACGGCCGGAGGCGCTCGAGCAGCACCATGGCATGTGTTTGAGCATTACAAGCCACGTAAACGCCAATAAGGTCTGTAACATGATGTCCTAGGCCTTGTACCAGGATTTGCTGGTGAAAGAACATGGCACAATCTAGAGACTTGCATTCTCTCAAAAGCCGAGTTGTGACCAGAGGAAACGTGGTTCGAGCAGTGAAGAAGAAAGCGCTAAGGCTACTAAAGGCAACAAATTTCACAACTTGGTTTGGATTTTGGCCAATGGAGAAAAGGGCCATATTTATTGAGGAAATGCAAAACGGATTTTCAGCTAGAGCAACAAATTCAAGAACATGCACAATAACATCGCTTTCTAATCAACCAAACAAATCCAAATCTCGGAAACAACGATCATCTGATCACTATTCAACAGTACCAAATTCAAAATCAAATCAAAACCCCTAATTTCCAACAAGAGAAAATAAAATCCAAATTTTCAACAAATCCACGGTAACAAAACGAAACGTAAGAAAATGTCTTAGACTAAGAAGGAGATGACCTTGGAGAGTTCGAGAAGGGCGTTTTCTCGGAGATCGGGATTGCTGAGATCAAGAACGAGTTGCTCAGCGGACGCCATTTTTCTCTCCCTGTTGGCCTGTGTCCCCGGTGGGCTGGTGCTCGAAGCGCTTGGACCTCCGAAAGGCGAATTCATGGAGAGAGAGAAAGCTATTAGAGAAGAAGAGGCAGAAGAGCCACCATTGATGGCAAAATCTCTTCCTTTTTTTTTTTTCCTTCTGTTTT